>VMDO01007624.1:0-89844 GCA_007922755.1 Pedetes capensis | reverse complement strand
ATATCTTTGACAGTTTTTTGGTATAGTTGTTCAAAGAATTATTAAGAGTGATACTAAAATCTTCACCTATAATTCCTTATCTGTTTCTTTTAATTCCATTAGATTTTGCTTCATATATTTTAAGACTTTATTATTTTCAAATATTAATATGTAATATGGCCATTACATTTTTCTTAGGGTTACTATTTACAAAGACTAAGTATTTATTTTCATCTTTTTACTTTCAATCTCTTTATGCATAATTTAATCTTTTCTTTGACAGGGTCTGAGTATGTAGCCCAGGCTTGCCTCCAACTATAAATCCTCGTACCTCATCCTCCTGAATACTGGGATTACAGGCACATACCACCATGTCCAAACATTTATGCACTGGAATTACAAATGTGTCTCTTGTAGACAGTATAACATGGCACCTTCCTTTGGTTTAGTTTGTCTGTGTGTGTGTGTGTGTGTGTGTGTGTGTGTGTGTGTGTGTGTGTGGTGAGGCTAAAAACTAGAGCCTAGTGCATGCATGCTAGGTGAGCATTCTGCCACTGAGCTACTTCCCCAACCAACTATCTTTTGATTGGACTGTTTGTCTCATTCACACTTAATGTCATTGAAATAATGGGTTTATGTGTGACATTTTGCTATTTGTTTTCTATCAAGTTTTATGACATTTTGTTTATTTCTTTTGTTTGGTAAATACTTTTCAATATATCATTTTAGCTTCTGTGTTAATTTTCTGAATGGTGTATTTTAATTCTTTAGGAATGCTCTAGGGAGAACACTTGTTCTATATAATGGAATGAAGTGTTACTTGATTCTAGATTCTCAAGTAAATCCAACTAAGATTGTTAAAATAGCTTGGCAAGGTGGTACATCCCTGACATCCCATACTCAGGAAGCTAAGGTAGAAAGATCAGGAGTTAAAGGCCAGCCTGGGCTATACTGTGATAACTATTGCAAAAAACAAAACAAAAATAAAAACAAACAAAAGGAATCCACAATCATGAGAAGGTAATGGTGGAAGTGAGCAGGAGCAATACACAATGATATGCCTGGGTGGAAATGTCAGAATAAAACCTGTTAAATTGTACACTAAAAAGTTACTGGGAAAATATAACCCCCAAAATGAATAACAATAACAAAAAGATTGTTAAACTAGTTGTAATTTTGTCCTTGGATAGCTCCAGCTACAGAACCCTCACAGGCTAGAGAAATGCTCTAAGGATTATAACAGATAGCATAATTAATCAAAATCTACCTCGTGGTAAAACTCCTTAAGTCTATCTTAATATGATAATTTGGCTCCTTTTACAAATTTACTTCTTTCCTCTTACTTTGTGCTAGTCTATATGTATATTTTTCCTAAGAATAAGTAGGTAGAAAAGAAAACACATTACTTACTGTTTTATATTTATTCATATATTTCCCATTTCTTGTGCTCTTCTTTTCTTCTTTTGGAATTGTGTTACCAAATCCTTCCCTTTCATCTTTTCACTGCTGGTAACAGTGAATACTCTTGGCTTTTATTTGTCTAGGGATATATTCTTTTCATATTCATTCTTGAAAGATAGTTTTGCTTAACATAAAATTCATTTACAGGGGAGTTTGTTCTTTCAGCATTTTGAGTATATTAACTTACAGCCTAAGATTTCCAATTGTTATTTATTTATTTATTTATTTAATTTATTTCAGTACTGGGAAGTTGTATCCATGGCCTTGAAAATACTAGGCCTTGTTTGTTAGGGAAGTACCTTTTTTGAGGAAAAAGTCTTACTATGTTCTGCAGGCTGCCTTTGGCCTCAAATTCACAATCCTCCTGCCTCAGCCTCCTAAGTCAATGGGATTATTGGTAGGCACCATGGCACCCAGCTAAAGGACTGGTTTAAGGCAGAATTACTTTTTTTTAGTGGTCCCAGGGAATAGAACATATGAAATCATATATGCTAGGCATGTGCTCCAGTACTGAGCTATACCTCTAGCTCTAAAACCTGATGATTTATTTATTTATTTACTTATTTATTTATTTATTTATTTATAAATAATACTGAAGCCCTGAACCTAGAGCTTCACATTAACTTTGCAAATGCTATACCACTTGCTGCACCATCAGCCCATTTTTAATTTTTTAAATTTTGACTCAGGGCCTTGGTAAGTTATACAGGCTATCTCTGTCCTTGGAATTGCTATCTTCCTGCCTCCACTTCTCAAGTCACTGGAATTACAGGTATGTGCCATGACACCCAACCTTATTTTATATATCTGCAATGTTGAGGATCAAACTCAGGCTTCAGGTATGCCAGGAAAGTGTTCTTCAACTGAGACATACTCCACACCCCTTTTCTCATAAGTTTAAATGGGAAGTATTTCATGATATTATTGTTCTCTATACCAAACAGACACAGCAACCCACTCCCAAAAAGCAACCTGCCATCGAAAACCCTATGAATAGCAGAGAAGCACTGACAATAGTGTTTTCGCCTGTTGTACACAGGGTCGCTATGAGTCAGATACTGACTTGATGGCACCTAACAACAACAACGTACCAAATAAGTCAAATTTGTCCTGTTGCAGTCAAGATTTTCTCTTTGTTTTTGACTTTCAAAAGTTCACCTACGATGTATCTAGGTCTGGATCCCTTTGTTTATTATTTGGGTTTTGTTGAAGTATTTGGATCTGTAATTTTTATTATGTTGTGGAGTTAAAATTGTTTCCTTAAAAGCATAAAATTTTTATGCTTCTCTTTCTCTTTTTCCACTTCTAGGATATATATATATATATATATATATGTATATATGTGTGTGTGTGTGTGCATATATATGTATGTATGTGTGTGTATATATACATACATACATATATACACATATATGTGTATATATATACATACAAATATATATACATACACATACATGCATACATATACACACATATATGTATATGTACATATATTCATATCTGTGACATCTACAGGTCTATTTGGCTTTCTTAATAATCTTGGATCACTTTTCTCTCATACTGATGATTAGATAATTCCTATTGATCTGTCATCCAGTTTACTGATTCTCCTGCTATATAAAAATATGCTATTGACCTTATTTAATAAAATTAGATTTTAGTCATTGAACTTTCAATTCCAGTATATTCATTTGCTTTTTTCTAAATTCTAGGTATTGGGATTCTATATTTGATGAGTTATTCCTTTAATGGTTTTTTTTCCGTAATTTTCTGTTTATGTATATAATAGCTCCTGTAAGTGTTGATGAATAATTTCACCATCAGTACATTTTGAGAAAATTGATTATGATTTACTTCCTGAGTCTATGTCACATGTTTCTGTTACTTTGTGTGATGGTTAATACTACATATCAACCTGATGGTTCATGGTACCTAGATATTTGATCAAACATTAGTCTGTTTGTATAAAGGTATTTTTTATGAGATTATGATTTGAATCAGTGGGCTTTGTATAATATATGTGGGCCTCATCCAATCAGTTGAGAGCCTTGATGGAAAAGACTGATCACCTAGTAGACTGCCTTCTGATATGAACAGAAATTCTTCCCTAAGTCTCAGAATGCTAGCCCACCTCATCAGATTTTGAATTCACCAAGCTTCCATTTCACACAAGGACAATTCTCTAAAATAAATCTCTGTATTTATATATCCTGCTGGTTAAGGTTCTCTGCAGAATTGTGACCAATATAATTTGTAGAGCTCCCAATTTTGTGTTGAAAAGTAGACATTTTATGTAATATAACAATTCTAGAATCTTGTTTTAGTAACTTGACTACATGTAATCTGTGGCCTCTGTCTCCTTCAAAGTGTATGACCCTTGATGCCTCTGCACCATTTTTTATTTTATTATACTTTATTTTATTTTGTTGGCAGTGCTGAGGATCAAACTGAGGTTCTTACACTTTCTAGGCAAGGACTCTACCACTGAGCTACAATCCCACAGGCATAGGAAAGCATTTCCTTAGTAAGACTCCAATTAAACCTCTATGTTTAAGCTTAGCATTGTCAATGTTCACTTGTTTTTGTTTGTTTGTTTGTTTTGTTTTCATGCTTTGAGGTCATCTAATGACTAGTCATAGGTGGTGGCCAAATATCCATAGGTGATGTAAACCTTCCAGCCTTTGCCAATGGATGTATGAGTCTGTCCAGGAGCACATTCAATGCTATAAAAACACTACTGGGTGTGGGGTTTCAACACTCTACTTCAAATAAAATCACTTACTTCTGCCAGCAAAGCTGCTGGTTTACATGATCTGCCTAATCTTGTCGCATTGCCTCCTACTGAACCAGAAGGATAAGAGTAGCTATAGTCAAGAAATTTATAGAATTTTACTTTTTTTAAAAATAAAAAGTTTAGCAGTTTTTTATGAATACATGCTTTGTAGGGAGAAATTGGAGGAAATTGCTAATAACCCCCAAACAGGGAAAATGGCTAAATCTAGGAGAAATGAAAGTAACTTGGTTGGATGTTTGTATGAAACCCTTCACAAATCCCCCGAACCTGATTGGACAATTGAACCCAAAGCGGATTGGCTCAGGCCATTCCATGGGTGAGCTATATAAGGAGCTGCATTGTGGCAGCTCCATCCTTTTTCACCCTTTCTCTCGCCCGGACCATCAGCAAGGAAACAACTTCACCCTTTTGGCCTGCACTTTTGGCCTGCACCTTCCACCAACAAGGAAAGACCCCGTTCTTGCCTGGACCACCTATGAGGAAACAGCTTTCCCGCTCTCTCCCTGGGACCTTAGGTGAGGAAAGAACGCTCTCCCACTGCCACCATCAACAAGGAAGGAACCCGCTCTCAGTCTGATAAGCCACGAAGCAAGAACTGTCTCCTTGTGAAAACTGAGACCACCAACACGGGTGTTTGCTGCTGGAAGGCAAAAGCGCCTGATGCTTTTTCTTTCTCTCATCTCTGCCAGGGTCCAGAGGGCGGCAGGAGTAAGTGCCCCTCACCCCAGGGTCCCAAGTGAATTGTGTTTAGTATCTGTGTGCCCTGCGGTGCCGTCAGTCCCAACATCCAGGCCAGCCCAGGAGGCGTGTGCCCCACAATGTTTCTTTGTCGTTTGTCAGTAATCTTTCTAAAGCTCTTTCCAGAGAACTGAATTTATTATGATAATGTTGTCCAATTTCACAATTTTTTTTTCTGAGAGATAATTTGCTGATTTCTTTACTCTGTAATGGCTAGAAAGCCCACTGTGAAAAATTTTTCTTTTGAATCCATATCCTCCATATCTTCATCATAGGAGTCTGTTCTTAGCCATGGGTCTTTCACCATCTTTTAAATCTAGACTACATGAAGCTATAAAACTCAAAACTTGTCACATTTGCAAAGAACTCAAAGTTACAGTAAAAACTAATGAGATTGAAGATAAAAATCCAGAATTGAAATACACTGATTAAAAACAAATAAGGATTAACATAAGATCCATCAATCATGTTCTGAGGATACACCAGGGTCATTTTATGTTTTGCATTACTTTTCTCCCCATACCCATCATCCCAACCATCCAACCAGGGAGATTGTTTAATGTTTAGGGTACCGATTCCTTTTGTCATTCTCAGTATGAAATTTATGCTTTTTTATCAGGTTATGTTTATTGATTCCCAGTTAATAGGAACTGAACAAAACCAAGTCTCATCTTTCAAAATTAATATTTTCTGATTCATTTTTTACTTCCTAATACTTTGTTTCTAGAAATTCTAAGCTGCTATGAAATCACAATTTTTCTCTGCTTTGGGAAAATGAGGAGAAATCTTGGCTTCTCCTTGTCTTTCATCCCCTAGATCCAGTCATTTTGCTGTTATGTTAGTTATCTCTAAAATCTCATCTTCAAAATTTCTGCTTCTGCCAACCTAACAAAGTTCACATCACCTTCTAGCTTTATTATCACAACAACCTGATAATGCTCACCTGAGATTGGCCAGAATAGTGGTATAGTTTTAGATTTAAGATAGGCAAGAATGTGCAATTTGAGTTCCTTTGATTTACTTGCAAAAAGCTATAAAACAGAGGGTAAAATATTAAAATGATAAAGATGCAAATGTGTAGTCACAGTTCCTACCTTTTCTTTGTATCTTGTAGATGCAGGCTCAAAATGCAAGCCTGACAGCCCACATAGTTTGGGATATCTATTAGGATGAACAAGCCAAGAGTGATATCACTATCTTTTATATCTCAGGTACATCACTACCCAGAAGCAATGTATTTTATCATGTAACACTGCTCTAATATGATAATTCTGCAACATAGTAAACCTAATATTCAAGTATTGGGCCTTGAAATTTTAACTATGGTTTATAGAAGTGGTCTGTATTCACTCTTCCCTATTCTTTTCACATTCACTATTAAGCACACTTTAATCTAGCTTTTGTCTCTGATACTCTAGCATTTCTCATATTTTTAAGATCTTTAATGAACTCTACACTGCTCCATTATAGGGCCAATTTTGTATTCTCCTGTTATGTGTATCACCTAAGAATTTGGCACAATTTTTCCCTTCATCTCTCTTGAGGCACTGTCAGTTAGCTTCCATGACTTGGGTGCTGTTTATTCTCTATTGGCTGTTCCCAAGGCACTATTTCCACTTCTCCATTCCTGAGCCTTTTGAGGCTAAGCTGTGTGGTTTAAATCAGTATGTTTCCATGTCTTCTACTTTTCAATGACATTTGGAAGCTCTGGTAAAAGATCAGGGAGAAGAGAGATAATGAGATCAGGGTGTGTATTCTATTGGATCCTTTCCTTCAATCACATAGTGCTAGTTCTGTGTCCTCTCTCCCTGTACTAGACTTTATACAACTCTCCCCCTCAAGTTAAAGTAAACAGACGGCCCCAGATATCTTATCAAGTCTAGTACCCAGACATTCCACTCACTGACAGTTCCCTTACATCCACTGATTTGGTTTGGATCTGATATGTCCCTTGGAGGCCATGTGCTAAAGATTTGGTCACCCACCTGTGGCGCTATGGGCAAGTGGTGCAGCCTCTAGGGAGTGGAGTCTAGTAGAAGAATTAGGTCATTTGGGTTGTGCCCTTGAACAGTATATAAGGATCCTGGTTCCTTACTATCTCTCTTTTTGCTTTCCGGCCACCATGAAGTGAGCAGCTTTGCTGGACCACATGCTCCCTGCCATGATCTACCTCACCACAGGCTCAAGGTGAAGGAGCCAACCAACCATAGACTGAAAACCCTGAAATTGTGAGCAACCACAAATCTTTCCTCCTTTGATCGTGATTATGTCAGGTATGGTGTCACAGAAGTAGAAAGTTCACTAACATACCTATACATATAGAAATAATTCTCACTTCTTTTTTCTACTTCCACCAACATAACCAGTTATAGTTCTCAGACCCCGTGTAGATTATGGCAAGAGTCTCAGGAACTATTTCAGAATGTGACTTCACAACTCCAAGTCTATCCTCAACACTGTAGTCTGAATGGACCTTTTGAAATCTAAGTCAGTATCATATATTGGTCTGTTCTTACTGCCATTTTAAGCATTTTATTTCCAGAAACTCTTCATTAGAATGAGCAAAACAAGAATGTGATTAGCAAAATAACTGGAATGGATAATATGAGCTAGTAAAATACCTTTTTTCCACCATTTTCTTGACTTTCTGTCATCTCCTGCACACTAACCTTTTGACTTATGTATACTTGTGGTGGGACTGGGATTTAGTTCAGTTGGTAGAGTTCCACTCTGCAGTCTCTAGCATAGCATTTAGGAGGGACTATTTGTAACTTGGGGCTGGGATGTAGCTCAGTTGGTAGAGTGCTGTGCTGCAGTCTCTGAGGTCCCGAGTTCAATTCCCAGCACCACAAAAGTGGGAGGATGTGGCAACCTACTCCTGAGGCAATCCTGAAACAATCAGCCATTGAAAACCCCATGAGGGTCGCTATGAGTTGGACATGACTCTACGGCACCTACCAACAAACCATACTGGTGGTATTCCAAGAGTTAAGGCAGCAGCAGTCCCAAACCTTTATGTACCAGGGACTAATTTCATGGAAGACAATTTAATACCAGTGCTGCTCTGACAGGAGGTGGAGCTCAGGTGGAAATGTGAGCAGTGGGGAGCAGGTATAAATACAGATGAAGCTTCACCTGCCATTCATTTCCTGCTGTGCAGCCCATTTCCTAATGGCCCAGGGGTTGGTGACCCCTGTTTAAGGAAACCTCGTATGGTTAAACTACAAACTAAATTTCTTATCATAAGGCAGGCCCTACATGATCTGGTCCTTTACATCTGTGATTTATCTCCTAATTGACTCCTGTGGCTCCCTCCATTCCACAGTCACTGAACTTTTTCATGTTCCTCTTATAAGCTAGTATGCTTCTGCCTGAGGGCTGTTGTAATATGTGTACTGGATATTCATGCTCTACATACTCCAAGTTTTTGCCCCCCATGTCATTTAATTAAAAAGGTCCATCCTACTTAACTTTTTCATGCAACCTACTTTCTCCCCATCATCTTCAATCCACTTTATTCTGTTCTAATATGTTTTCAAAGCTTTTGTCACCATCTACACTACTCTGTTGTCTACTTATGTATATAAATGTGGTAGTTATTGATTCTGACTCTGTTTCTCCTTGTTGGGAAACAAGTTCCAGAAAGTCAGCAATCTTGGCCAACAACAGTGCCTGGTACACAGTATGTATATAATAAGTAATTGTTGACTGAATGAATATATCCCAGTCTCCTTTTACCTGTGTCTGTGCTTCAAGACCCAGGAGTTTTCCATTTAGGTCCACTGGGACTTTTCACCCTTCCTAGGTACTTGCCAATTCAAGCTTACTGCATCCCAATTCATCTTTCATGTTGTTATTCTTCTCTTACTAATAATACTCCAGTCCTCCATTAAAAACTCAGAACAAATGACTCTTCCTCATCTATCAAAATGTATTCTAACAATAAATGAAATATCATATTACAATGTTGTGCTATGTGTGCTATGCATGTCTCTCTATACTGTTTTATCAATCACACTTATAAACCTGTCAATGATAAGAATATTTGTGGTTTCCAAGTGTCATTATAGAGAATATCAAAAGATATTAACTTTAATTTGAAATTTTTTTTAACAGTGATTAATAAACCTTTGATTCATTCAGCTGTACTTAAAATTCTTCTCTGAGGCTGGGTGTGGTGGCGCACACCTGTAATTCCAGCGACTTGGAAGGTGGAGAAAGGAAGATCGAAGTTGGAGACCAGAGGCAGTCTGTGTAATTTAGTGAGACCCCGTCTCAAAAAGTAAAAAAAAATGGGCTGGGTGTGTAGCTTAGTGGTCCAGCACTTGAAAAACATGCAAGCTCAAGGCCCTGGGTTCAAGCCCCAGTACCGCAGAAACAACAACAATTTTTAAAAAAAGCAAAAAAAAAAAAGTCCCTTAAATATAAGATCAAATTTTGTTAAATGTATATTACTGTGTATTTGTTATTGATATGAAGCTCATTCTTATCTAAAAATTTCAATTTCTCATAAACTTGCTCTGAATCTTATTCTCAAATTAAATATTTTAGAAAATATTTATAGATTTATATATTTTATTCAAATTCTAAAGTTAAGGCTCTTTGAAAATATGTCATGTGTATGTTCTGTATCAATCACTTAGTTGCAAACTACATACAGATGCAGAATAATTTCTAAGTATTCTTGTCTTAAATTAAATGCTCATTTATGTTCCAAAGGGGATTTTGCATCTGCCTTGGGACATTGAGTCATATGTCCAATTTGTGTTTATTACCTAAAAGTGTTAATATGTTAATTTCACATGGGATTTGGGAGGTTGAATGTCTTTGTAATATCTAATTTGCTTTAATTAATAACATATCTTTCTTTAATGATAAGATATTAATTAATAATAATATTATAGGTATAAGTCTGATGGGCTCTAGGAAAAGGAATTCATACATGCTAAATCCAAGTTGTTGTACTGCCTAAGGAATGTGGCTCTTCACCAGATTTGTTTCTAAAGCAGAAAGAAATAGAAAGAGTTGGCAGATATGGAGGGACAGAATTACGGCTGAGATATATTGACTAGCACTATAGTGAATATTTCTCCTTGCTGTGATTAGGTGTCTATGCGTCTCTTGATTGATATTTTATTCATTATTTGATCATCTTAGAGTTGGTCATTTAGGTTTATTAATTCTTTTTAGTTCTCTAATTGCCTAAGAACATTATAGTGGTTTAATCTCTTATTTAAAAAATTGATGTGTGTATTAATTTTTAATGCTTTAATATTCCTTCCAGTTATGTGATAATTAAATAAATGCTTAATCTCTCTATTATTTTGAAAATAACATTTTAGAAAGGATATTAATAATAATGTGGGTTTCTCTCCACAATACTTTTAGGTTCTAAGTATAAAATTTTCTTATTACTGTGGAAAGTACCCATGGTGACGTTTCTTAAGACTGATCTGGAGTCAGGCACTGTGGAACTCAACTGTAATCCCAGCGATTTGGGAGGTCGAGGCAAGATCACAAGCTTGCAGCCAAAGGCAGCTTATGCATTTAGTAAGACCTTGTTAAAAAAGAAATGGCTAGAGATGCCTTAGCTGTTGGATGCTCTTGTTGAAAAAGAAATGGCTAGGAATGCAGCTTAGCTGTTGAGTGCCCTTGCTTTAATCACCCAGTACTGCGTGCACGCACGTGCGTGCACACACACACACACACACACACACACACACACACACACCAAAGAAGACACTGATCTGGTCTACTTCCCTTCCCAGTTGCTTCACCTGCCTGCCAAGCTTGACCCAACCATCTCTGTTCCTCTGTCACTACTCTGCTCTCTGGCTCTCTTCCAGATCACCTGTACTTCTCCTTCCTTCAACTAAGTTCACATAAAAGATACTTGGCTGTGAGAAGAACATGTAAGAGAAGTTATTTTAAAACTAAGTACAAATGCCAAAGCTCTTTCTTTTTAGTATAATCAGTGGCAATATAACGTAGTGGTTAAAAGCATAGAGTCTAAAATGTACATGAGTTTATAGTGTACCTTCATTATGTTATTTTATTTCTTAATTTCTAAGAGGCTCAATTTTCTTAATTATATGAGAAGGATGGTAAAATATCTCTGTCATAGGACTGTGTAAATATCAAATGTGTTATTATTTAAGCTGATATATACAAACTCAGTTTAAACATGTTGTTGTTGTTAGGTGCTGTTGAGTCAGGTCCAACTCATAGCAACCCTGTGTACAACAGAAGGAAATACTACTCAACACTGTCTGACAGTGCTTCTCTACTATTCATAAGGTTTTCAATGGGTGATTGTTTCAGGATTGGGCTATTGGGTCCTTCTCCCAAGCTTACAGTACCTGGTATTCCCAGGTGGCCTCCCATCCAAGTAGTAACCAGGCATGACCCTGCTCAGCTTCTGAGATCAGACAAGTTCAGACACCAGGGTGGTATGGCTGTCCACATGTAACCTATAAACTATTTAAAATAATACCAAATACAAATGAGTGCTAATTCAGCTATTATTATGTGATTATTAGCATGATATTATACTATCATTATTACTATAACTAAGTTATAACTATATACACTTTAACCATTTATAGGACAAAACTTATTCACAATAATGAGGAAAAGGGGATTTTATAACAAATCATATTGGACTATGTTCTCTGTTATAGAAAGATAAAAAAGAAAACAACTTATAAACAAAGTCACATTGATCTTTAATCACATGTAGAGTTTATGTTAAGAGAAAATGAAGTTCATGAAGTAAAATTTAATTAGTAATTCTAATAATTTGCTGGAAATTCTTGATCCTATTGTGTGCTTTTTACTTAAATTTATAAAATTTGCTGTTATCTTTGAAAAAACATGACACCAACATCTTCAAATCTACAACTTAATTGTGCTCTGTCGTTGTAACAAAACAAACTCTGTAAAATACAAAGCAGATACATTGAAGGAGCAGTATTGAAATTACATGAAATCCAGGCCTTTGGGAATTTTTACTCTCCATCAGTGTGCTTCTGCAACATACAGAATCTGAGTTCCTTTCTTTCTAGTAACATAATCACTGAGTCTCTTTTATTACTTCATACTAATTCAGGAGTCCTGGTTACAAAATTAAGAAGGTCAGCCAGGCATGGTGGCACATGCCTATAATCCCAGCGACTGGGGAGGCAGAGGCAGGAGGATCACAAATTTAAAACCAGAGGCAGTCTGCATAATTTAGCAAGACCCTGTCTCAAAAACTAAAAAAAAAATTGGACTGAGGGTGCAGCTCAGTGGGATAGCACCTGCAAAACATGCAAGAGCAAGGCCCTGGGTTCAACCCTCAGTACCACCAAAAAAAAAAAAAAGAAAAAAAAAGAAAGAGAAAAACACAATAAAAAACAAAATTACGAAAGTCTTTTCTCTCACTAAAAAAGAAATGTTGTTGTTAGGTGCCATCGAGTCAGTATCCGACTCATAGTGACCCTCATACCGTTTTCACTGGCTGAGTGCTTTGGGATTGCCTTGGGAGTGGATTGCCAGGTCCTTCTCCCATTTTTGTGGTGCTGGGAATTGAACTTGGGACCTCAGAGACTGCAGCCCAGCGCTCTACCCACTGAGCTAAATCCCAGCCCAAAAAAGAAAGAGAGAAATAAAATAATAGGCCTGTATAAATTATATATGTAAACAAAGTATTTATGGATTGAGATGAGAAGAGAAATAATCACAATAAGTTTATGATAATCAACTCATGTTTATTGTGCACCAGTAGAAGACATGCTCTGTGCTAGTCAACACTGTGGTACATAAAAAGAGATGTCATTCACTTTATCATGATCTGCAACACTGCTTGAGGTGCTGGGAAGACGAAGATTAATACAACACATCTAGGTCCTCACAGCCAAATGGGAGGCAAAGCCATAGCTGTCAGGGATCTCAAGCCTAATTATCAGAAAAAATAAAACATATAAAAAGCTTGATTGGAATTTCACCACCAGATCTCTAAGACTTGCAGAATCTCACAACCAAAGCATGGAGGGAAGAGAACCCAGACCCCAGAGGACATTCTTTCTTTTTGCATTTAAACATAGCTCAGAGAGGCAAAACCAAACTACAGTGTTGTTGTTGTTGTTAGATGCTGTAGTAATAAGGAAAGGAGCACCCCTTACAAGGACAGATGCTGGGCTGGTACTATGCAGTTTCTTGGTTATATGGGGTTGTCTATGTTGTGCAAATAAACTTATGATTTGTATAATTTTTGATACAGATGTTATATTTCAATTAAAAATTCTCATGACTTGTTGGAATTCCAAAGGCATTGCTCGGATATATCTCCAAATTTCTCCCAATTTTCTTTTCCTCCAGGCCTCCTGCCTTCACTGAGTGCTGTCCTCATGTCTCTCTGGACTAACTCAAATCTAATAGGTAGGCATTTCTTAGGTTCTACCAAGTATTTATTAATAGGCAGATTTCATTGGCTTTATGGATTTTATTGGAGATTTTGGAAGCAATAGAAAAGTGATTTGCACTGTAGTGAAATGCACTCCATTTAATTTTAAATGTAATAATATCATTGTTCATAAACGTGTCCTTCATCCCCTCCACCATTATGAAGTTTTACTGGATCTAGTTCTATATTCTTTCCATATCTGTCATTCCAATGCTTTTTCCCCTATGTTATCCTTCTTCCCTGTATATTAGGGCCCCTTGAGCACTACTTCCATCTTTTCTCATTTCCTTGATTCCAGCTGCAGCTGGAGAGGGGAATTCTGTGTATGCTTTGCCTCACTTCATCCTTACAGCATCTCATCTCAGTTGTATACTGAGCATTGTATGAGGCTTTTCTGATGCTGAAGTGTGGGATGCCAGGGAAACCTTACATGCGAAACTCCAAAGTGCAGGAGAGTTAACATCTTTGACACAATCCTCAACAAGTAGAGAGCTGATGGATGTTAGTTATTATGGCAGTTTTCAAGTGGAAAATTCCGTGAAGCATTTTATATGTTCCTCAGAAGTTCCTGGAGTGATTGAAGTGCTGTTGCTATACAAGTGACTAACTTGATAACATACCTCTTTTCTTCCTTACCTGTTTTACTGTTATTGATTGCTTGCTCCTGCTTACTGTGATTATCTTCCAAATAAACCACCTTTATAGAAGTGTTTTACTAAAGCATTGCTTTCAAGAGGGATCATATTTAGGATCAGCCAGTACCTAGAAAGTAGACATATAGAATACAATTCCAAAGCTCATAGAAACAGGCACCTCACTGGTCATGGGCCATGGGATGATGATGATGAAGTCTAGGTATATTTTTCCATCACAACGGCTAACTTGCTCTGCTGCAGTGGAACAGGATGAGGCTAAGTAGGAGCGGAAGTGCTAGGTTATTCAGTGACTGTACTATGTCAATGATGGCAGTCATAATTTTAAGGACTGTGAAGTTGAATGGTGTTTATAGCTTTGGAAGATCCAAGCATAGAAAATGAGAGAGTTAGAATGCCAACTGTATAGGAAGACCTTCATTGTCTGTAGCTGCAAGGCAGATTTTATCCAAGACCAGACAAAGAAACTTCAGAGAGAGTATAAGCCCATCCTTGAAAGGTTTCCTATGCTTTATCTTGTGGATCCCAGTCTGCCCATCTCTCTGCTATTGCAGAGCTCACAGAGAAGACCAAGAATAGAGAGGACAAGGTGGCAATGTGCAAGCTAGTCATGGTTCTGTAAACAGGCACACCCCTTTCCCAAGGCTGGCCTGGATGCTACTCCTCTGAATATCCTGCATGTTGACATCAGAGACTGGAACTGACTTCTATACATAGTACCTTCCTAATGATAATAGACAGTCACTTTGATTTCTTGTTGTTTGCTGTTACTATTGTTAGGTACCATTGAGTCAGGTCCAACTCATACCAACTCTTTTAGAGTTTTCAATGGCACATTGTTTCAGGATTGCTTCAGGAGAGGATTATCACGTTTTCCTATAGGTGGCTTGTAGATTTTATAAAAATCTAGTTGCCTGGGGCGGGGAACAAGAGTTTCTATAGAAATTGGCATCTACTCCAGATTTGCTTTTACTTTCCCTGCCCAATATTACTCAACTGTCACCATTATCTAAGAGCTCACATAATGCCTTTTTGATTGACATGGATCTTTTTAGAATATTGTTCCTAAATAAGGAATCCACTGTATAGCAATGGTTATATGAGGGTGGAATACTCTCATTCAACATAAATATACATCCCCCAGAAACAGTAGGCCAAGTAGACTAAGAATTGCTTATTCAAATAGTTGCTAGGTGTTAGCTTGGAAACAAACCCAGGCAGTGTTAGAGCACTGATTTAATTGCTATTTCCTAAAAAGATAGAATACCTAGATTGAAAATAGCATTGGAAATAGGAGTGGCTCCTTTCACCATCATTTCATCATCTCATGCTTTCAGCCTTAATCTGTACAGACCTAGAAAGTCTCCTTCCCAGAGAAGTCTCCTTTTGGGAGTGGTAGAAAGGTGACAGATGGACATGGAGTAATATTTTTCTATCATGTCTCCGTTGGTTTAAAATTATCCAAATGGTATTAACCTTCATGCATTTACAGGCATTGCCTGCATGGCTAATAGGTTTCCCTTGAAATCTTATGCCGTAGTTAATTATTTTTCTACTGGATACAAGGTTTCTGCTGAACTTGAAGCTATGGCTCTTGTCAGATTTACTTCAGGATCCACAGGTCAGTGGATCAATAAGGAAACAAAGGAGCTCCAGATTACCATGAAGAGGTAGGGATGCCTCTATATAGTGGAGACAGGAAGCAATCCAAGTCATTAGCTGGAACATTTCTTAGCACTTCTATGCCTACTGATAATGATAAATAGGCAATTGCAATAATTGCCACTCAATAATGACAAAACTAGTGAGGGCTTAGAACCTTCAGTGGTAAGGGTCTGCTTGACCCCATGGGTAAGCAGTTTGATTAGCTGAAGTTAGGACTTAACTTGAAAGAAATTTCAAATAAGTGATAAAGACAGGAGATAACAACTATCAATCAAAATATTAAGACCAATTGCATTAGAAAAGGAAAATCATATCTTGTTTAACAAATCCACCTCCACTAAGTCTTTTGAAAGCCCCAAAATAGAAGCTTCAGTTAAGGAGTAGACTTAAAATGAAAGGCAAGGACAATGAAAGGAATAAACTGTATCAGATGACTCTTGTTCACTAGCTCACATTCTCTTGGCTTCATCTCTGATTCCAGTCATGGATACTACAAATTAATTCTGTGTAGGCTTCAACTTACCTGAAACCGACAGCATCTTATCTCAACCATGCACCAAAACATCCTTCAGGACTTCTTTGACTGCACCATGGGATTCTGGTGGGAGACTACTCAGGACATCTACAAAACAACCTGAAATGTGAAAGTGTTCATGCCCTTTCGGTGGCCCTCTACTAATGGAGATGGAATGTGATCAATAAATGTTGAGGGGTTTTCGACATCAGGTGGAAATTTATTTCAGATACAGAAGCCTACTAGTTTTTCCTCCTTTCTGGTTTCGGTCTCCATGGTCCCTTGCTAGTTCTTCCTAAGACCACCTTTCAGTTAACTACTTGTACCTAAAGCTTTGACTCAAGCTCTGCATTCACTATTCAAAGCACACTTTCTCCTTGTTGTCTCATTTAAAGTGTCATCCTCTCTTTTCTGATGTCTTGACACTTGCCAAAATTCTTTCCCAGAATATTTCATCTGTACATACTAGGGTTTTGAAAGGATATTTTCCAAATGGAGAAATTTCCTTTCCTAAGCAGAATTTGAGTACTTCCTTTCTTTATTTACTGCCTTATTTTCCTTAGCCTATAACTATGCTCAACTTACTCCTACCTAAAACATCCACTTACACATACATACCTATCCACATAAATTCTAAAACTAAACAAAGTCACAAAGGACACAAAACTATATCATTCTTCTCAAAATTATAGCTGATACTTAATGAGTATTTACCATATGCCAGGTGCTATTCTAGCAAATACATGCAATACCTCATTTTATTTTCAGAAATCCTGAGAATTACTCTTACTATCCCCAAATGTAAAAACAAAATCTGTGATTCTTTGCTATGTAGTTGCTTTCTCGGTGTCCAATCTTATATGTCCAAGCAGGGCTTAAACCCCAGATCTTTCTGCTCCTGGATTATGTATATTTACATAGTATATCAAATTTTCCCTAAGAACTAAGTTTACTGTTTTCAACATGTCACCTCTCAATTTCACCACCATGACTCCCCACTCAAAATACATTTTCTAGGGTCACCAGTATTGTCCTAATATATAAAATCTAATGGATGCTATTCCTCCTAATCGGATATCTATAGTGTTTGTTTATTTTTCTGTTTCTTGTTGGTTTGCAGTACTGGGGATTTGACCTTAACATCCTGCCCCTGCTAGACAAGCACTCTACCACTGAGCTGCAGCACCAGCCCTATGGTGATTGTTAAAATTGATTAGTTCCTCATCTTTTGAATTTTTCTTGACTTGTATCTCTTACTATTTATTTATGTTCTTCATAGATTTTTCTTTTTCTTAAGTTTTAAGTGTTATGATTTTAACCTTTATTTTTCAATTTTCTTTTCAATTTGTAATCTCTCTTTGGGTGACTACAAACTATATCCTGGCATTGACCTCTTGACGTGCATTTACAAGAACCAAAGTTTTACCTGAATTTCCTATAATCAATTTGTATACATTTTAAATAATCATCATACCTTAAAGTTGTTTTTTCTCTTTAAGCTTAGTTGTCTACTAGGCAAATGTAGGAACTTGTAATCTTTCTTGAGATCTGAGAAGAGTTTATTTCAGACTGTCCATTTCCCCAAATATTGTCAACTTTAGGGGCCAAGGTGAGGAGCCTTTAGAGAAACTTTAGCTCAGTCAAAGTGCTCACTGAAAGAGCAGGGGTGAAAGTGAACACATCACTTGAAGTGAGATATAGGAATGAATTTAATGGGGTATGACTAGGTGTTTTAAAATTCTTTTGCAGGTGAATCCCAAAATACAATTATTCTAAGAGGTTGAGGAAAAATCTTTTCAGGGAGAAGGAGCTTTCTGTCAACGTCTGGTTTCATGCTGCTATTATCACTTTTACTAAATTATGGTATTTTTATTAAAATTTTTCCTCATAACTTATTTCATCCCAGCAGCTTTGAACTGAGTATATGTATGACTTTTTTCTAACTTTCTTTAACCTTGGGACTAATCTTAACAGACTATGTGGCAGTGTTTATTTGCAAGCTGATTATGAGACTTGTTTTTATTTTAATTCTCCTTGATTTATTAACCTCATTTAGAATGTTTTAGATCCTTTGCAGCTGATTAAAGCAAAGTGCCTTTGACCTTCCAAGAACAGACAGGGTTCCTTCTGTTCCAAATGGAAGTAAGTTTTTCAAGACCAGTGTTGTTCTTTTGTCTTTGATACCTGCATGGTATGAAAACTTGGAATTTGTTGTTGTGGTTAGGTGCTATCCAGTGGATGTATGACTCATAGTGACCCTACATACAACAGGTGAAACATTTATTGTCAGTGTATCTCAATCAATGCTATTCATAGTGTATTCAATGGCAGATTGATTTTTGGGAGTGGGTTGCCAGATCCTTCTCCCAAGCCTACAGCACCTGGTGTTCCCAGGTAGGTCTCCTATCCAAGTACTAACGAGGCCCAACCCTGCTTAGCTTCCAAGATCCTATAGATTAGATGCCACAATGCTATGGCTGCAGGCTACTTGTAATTTACCAATTGTGAAATTAGGTAATAGGGGGTTGGGGTTTAGCTCAGAGGGTAGTATGCTGCTCTGCACTCTCTGAGGACCTGGGTTGGATCACCAGCATCACAGAAATGGGAGAAGAATGTGGTTATCCACTCCAGAAGCAATCCCAAAACAATCATCCATTGAAAACCCTATGAATGCCACTATGATTTGGACCTGACTTGACTGCACCAGACAAGAACAATAACAAAGTAAGTGATAGATCTAAAGAGGATGGAAGTCATCATAACAGCTTTTTGGAATTATCAAACACATGCCCATTTCTGTATTGTCTTTGTCAGCCTCATTTACTTCTAAAATAAAATGATGGTAGTAATAAAACAAACAAACAAACAAAACACCAAAAAACAAAAAACCAACCCATCTAAGGACAAGAGCATACCCACAGACTTTCCATGAGTAAAATTAGATAATGTCAGTTGTTTGGATGACAGAATCACTTTTCATGTGCTACAACTGACAGTTTCTTGGGACACTTCAGACCATATGGAAATACATGGACCACATGTCCAGGACCCCCAATGTCTCCTCTCCATGCTCAACAGAATTGTATTTGTATTCCAATATAGACCTTGTCTTGCTCTACATGTTCTTTGTCTTACACCTTCTGCAACAGGCATTACACTTGCATCATTAATAGTCTTGGTAGTAATGTTATTTTTTAAAAAATAAAACTGACAACCTCATTGACTTGATATGCTAATGCTTGCTTATTTCACTGATATTTCTTAAAAATTAGTGGCTTCTTTTCTGACTGAGACTAAGAGTATTAGAATGAGAACTGAGATTTTTCTCATATTCATACCCCATCTCGACCATACAAAGAATTTGATTCTCAATTTGCCTTGATAGTTATCCCATACCACATTGCTATCTTAAAATATCTCTCTCATAAAACAGTCATTGGCTTTTAAAACTTTTCTCTGTTCATAAATAAGAAAATAATGCTTAGATGGTTGATATTTTGTAAATGCAGGTGAGAAATATGTTTTGGCAAAAATCATTTAGTCTGAGCCCATTATTAATAAAAATTAAGGACTTAAATTCTTAAGTTATCATATTAACTAATCAATACTTCGTGCTTTAGCTGTAGAAGAAAAGGACTCACTTTATCTTTGTTTGGTAAATATTTTAAAATGCAATGCTCATACACACAGTTTGGCCCTTCAATTACTTTTCTTCCACACTGACAAACCATCTAATGCTATTTAATGGCCTCTCCTAGAGTGCTTCATGATTCAGAATCTTCCAGCTGTGACAAATCAAAAGGCACCTATGTATTCTTTGGGGTTTTTATTTGCAAAAATGTCAAAAATTCAATTTAGTTTTGATTTTGATGTATATTAATCTTTACAACCTTTTATACATCAATTAGCTGGTAAAAGTTACCAGGGCATCTCTTCATCAAATGTGTTATGAAGGCCTTTTAATTTTTTTTTTCCTCTTGCTTTATACTCTTTGCTGTTTTCAGAATGAGCTACTTGAGTTTTCCTTTTGGAAACCTGATTTATATGAAAACAAGTTTAGTTGGAGCTCTGTAGAAGTTTGTACTCTACTCAGCATGACTCTAGAAAGGCAAAGTCATAACAAACCCTTACAGTGGAGTTTAAAGAAATATATGTGTTCATTTACATAATTTTCCTTTTTCTAATTTAACAATTAAATGTTAGCTGTTCATATATTATAGAGCTGGAACAATTGTTGTTGTTGTCCTTAGGCACTGTTGAGCTGATGTCCAACTCATAGGGACTCTACCTACAACAGGAGAAACAGTATTATTAGTGCTTCACTGCTATTCATAGGGTTTTCAACAGCTGATTGCTTTTTGGGAGTGGGTTACCTGGTCCTTCTCCCAAGTCTGCAATACCTGGTGTTCCCAGGTGGTCTCCCATCCAAGTGCTAACCAGCCTGACTCTGCTTACCTTCCAAAATCTGACGGGATCAGATGCCGCAGTAGTATGGCTGCAGGCAGGAACAACATTAGAAAGCATTTAATATAAGCCTCTCATTTTATAGATGAGAAATACGATGTGGAGTTCAGCAGCTTGCTAAAAACAGCCATTTAATAATGTATTTAAGACAAAAACTCAGCTCCTTTTAGTGTCTCCAGAATATCACATTACCCTTGTCATTTTGAAAAGACTTGAGACTACATTTCTGTGTTGCTCACTTTTATAAAGTGGTCAACTGAGTTTCCACATTGATTTTCATAAAGAGCTATGAACTTCTTAAAGACTAAGGCTACTCATAGTGCCCAGGGTATTTTCATGACATTCATTGAGATATTCCACCTTTAGCCTAACTACTAAGAATAAAGTAATTCCTAAGAATGAGAAAAATGAGGGGCTACACCAGCCCCACCAAAAAGAATGGACGTCCCTTTAATTTTAGCTCAGCACTTTAACCTAAAACCTTTAGCATAGAAGAGTGGTGTGTTTTTTGGCTGTCCTCCCTCAAATGCATCACTAAAACATAAATCACTGCTGAATCCTTCTTGCTTTCTTCCCATTCGTTTGCTTTTGGAGCCAACTTTCCATTTAATCTATTATTCCTGGACCTTAGACATGGTAATTAACCTCACAGATGGAATTTAGTCAAAAATGCACTCTGCAAACAGTGTTACATTAGAAACATTTTAATTATATTCAGCAACATTTCTTAATTTAATCTGAAAGGTTAAGATATCTCCCATATCAATCAATAACCATTTAATTTCTGGATGAAGGTTCAAATGATTTTCTCAGGCTTACTAGCTTGGCATAAGGCTATACTTTGAGCCATTAATTCACCTTGTAAAGTCTTCACTTGAATTCCTCTGGGCTCTGAGAATGGGCCAACTTTTGAGAAACAGGTCATTTTATCAAATGATGAGTCAGAAGACAAACTTAACAACAACTTACATAGTAGAGTAGTTTTACTTTGTGCAATATTTGGATTGAGAAGTTACAGAGTTAAGGGAAATAATGTGAGATAAACCATCTCTCTCTCTCTCTCTCTCTCTCTCTCTCTCATTGAAGAACCAATATCTTGAGTAATTTTAGATTGTTGCTAGAATTCAATAAGCTGAATCTATAAGTTGTTTCTTAACATAAGCTCTTCAAGAGAAGAATTTTTTAAATATTATATGACATCTCTTTCCATAGCCACTATTAATGATAATTATTATGATAATTAATTGCAGTGATGATTTGGGAAAATGTTTCCTCAGTCCTAATAATTTTTACCATCATTTTGTTCCAACATCTTTCTAGCCTATAGAATTTATTCTCAGTCATAGTAGAGAGGAACATTCATGACTTTGCTGACTTTGATGTGTAAAAGTGTGAGAGTTCTATAGTCATGAAACTAGAATTATAATTAAAACTTTTCTTTCTATTACTAATGATTGGGAAGGACCTGGCACAATATAACATCATGCAAAGTGTGCTTGCATTAAAGTTCTCTAATAATTAAATGTGCAAGAATTATTGCATTTGAAAGCAAGAAAGAGAGACCTTAAAGATCTCCTGGTCCCATAGATCAGGATGCCAAGGCCAAGTTAGATTAAGTGACAGGCCAAAGGTAGCATAATTAATTAATGGTCAATTTGGCACTAGAACCTGAATAGGTCAGAACTCTTTCCTCTAAAACCTTACATTTCTTAAATATTTAGAACATTTATTTTAAGAAAAAATGACTAAAAGTCTGAGTGAAGATGTGCCAAGAGGTCCATTATACTTAAGACCTTAGATGCTGCTCTTCTCTGGCCTCTATTCTTGGCTAGCTTCTCATTTCCCTGTACACAATTCTCCATGAAAGATCTCTGCAAATACTGTTGACTGCGCTCATAGTTTTGACTGGGTTTATTGTCTTGCTTACAATCATTCCAATCCACCCTGTCTCACAAAGTAATGACCTGAAAGTTCTCAGCCAAGCATTCATTTGCCCTCCAAACATACCATTAGCCACCAATGTCTGCTATTTCCACTTCAAGGACTCCAGAATCTGTCCCTACCTTCTATTGCTTCATTATCCTCTTCTTAGATCATTGAAAGACCTCCTACTTGGGGCTTCCTGTCACATGGTCATATGCTTTGACTCTTCAAATATACCATCCTCAATTTCCTAAGTTATTTATTCCTTACTGTACTTAAAATACTACATGAATCTGCATTGCTATTAAATTCTGGGTCAGCCCACCTCTCAAGGAGAGAGTTCCCATGCCTGCCTAGCAGACCCATGCCTGGCACAGGCCATAACCTGTCATGATCCTAGGCTTGGATATGACTCACTTCTCCTGGAATACTTTTACTTTCCATTCATTGTTTCTAAAACTCTTATCCTAGCTCAAAACAGGTAAAAAATCACTTTCTTGTATAATAATTTCTAATGCCTTTGGCAGTAAAGACTCCTAACTCTTACACTATTAATTAGTTACTTATGGCATTTACTGAATTACTTATGCAATTCAATACATCTCGTATTATTCTACACAAAACTTCCAATGGCCTAGTGAGTAAAAAGCAGGTAACAGAGGTTAATGGGCCTGGGTTTGATTCCTGCTAGGCAGTTACTAGTGACATGACTTTGACAAAATCTTGCTAATTTTGAATTCATTATTTTGCTGAACATGGGTAATAATACCCCCACTTGGGTTTGCTGTAAGGAACTGTGATGAGGTGTGCAACATTCTTCATGTTGCACTGACACCATTATTTAATCAATAAATAGGAGATATTCATTCCTGTATTCCCAACCCTTCACTAACCTATTTGCTGAAATAAAATAATATGTGTATTTATACCTTTATAAACTTGGTTATGTAAAAACTGTATCTTCTTTTGTTCCTTATACTAGATATATTCTCAAGCTCCAATTTCCACGGATGGTGAGTGTGTACCAATCCCAGACAGCTCAGTTATGTTCATTATAAGCAGCAGTATTTTGGAATCTACATAGTCAATTCAGGATTCTCTCCCTGATCTGCTTTATTCCCAAAGGACAGAATAGGAGGAGTTGTGCATGTGCAAGGCAGCTGTAGGATATTTTGTGTGCATGTCACTTATGCTCCTCTGTGCCTGCAACTGAGGGCTAGTATGTGTCACTTTGGCTCAGACATCAGTTTCTAGCACTGCTATGTCTAACACTGATGTTCTTGGATGATAGAAAGATCAATGTTGTTGTTGTTATTGTTGTTAAGTGCCATCCAGTTGTGTCTGACTCATAGCAACCCTCATAGGCTTTTCAATGGCTGATTGTTTCTGGATTGCCTTAGGAGTGGGTTGCCATGACCTTCTCCCATTTTTGCAGTGCTGGGAGTCAAATCCAGGACCTCAGAGACTGCAGACCAGTGCTCTACCAACAGAGCTAAATCTCAGCCAGAAAGAGCAATAGAAACTTTAAGTAAACTTGAGAGGGTGGAAGAACATAAAGAACCCTTGGCTGTATTTCCTCTGAAAGACTACAAACTTTATAACTAACTCCACTTCTGCATGGCGCCTGGGGCTAGAAGACTGAAATCCCAGTGCAGGCTGGGCTCTTTCCTTCTGAGGGATGTGAGTAAAGGGTCTGTTCCAGGCCTCTGTTCTTGGCTTAAAGATAGCTGTTTTTCCCTTGTGTCTCCCAGTGTTCTCTTATTCCTTATGTATTTCTTTATGTGTCCAAATTTGTTGTTTTCATAAGGATGACAGTCATATTGGATTAGGGTCCTCTAATGACTTCATTTTAACTTGATGCCTTGATAAAAACTTCATCTCCTACCTCCTAACAAGTTTCACATTCTGTGTTCTTGGGATTAATATTCCAACATAGCTATTTTTTGGTAGAGACAGTTGAACCTGTAATATATTCTAACCCTAACTGTATACTCTTTGTACTAACTGCTTGTTCTCTTAGGCACTCCAACTCCCTGGTAAGGGGTCCCTTGGGTTACATAGGTTATGCGAGACTTGCCTAAGGTGCATCCCTATCTATGTGTTTCCTATCTATTGGTGCTCTCTCTGTCTGGAGTGATAGTAAAAGTGGAGCTTAGATAAGGGGTTTGCATTCTCTTGAAGGAAAGACAATATAAAAGTCAGATTATAGTCTGGTCCTGAGCTTTTGCAGGTAGGGTTCTGGACCCTTCTCAGAGACTCAGGATCATCTCTACCCCAGTCATCACCCTCTAATTCTCTATTTCTGTTTGGCCAAACATATCTCCTTATTTGAGCAGAAAAAAATGAGTATCTTGTCATACTTTTTTTTTTTTTTTTTTTTTTTTTTTTTGCGGTACTGGGGGTTGAACCCAGGACCTCGCACTTGCATGCTCTGCAAGTGCTGGGCCACTCAGCTGCACCCTCAGCCCATTTTTTACTTTTTGAGACAGGGTCTTGCTAAGTTGCACAGACTGCCCCTGGTCTCCAACTTGGGATCCTCCTGCCTCCGCCTCCTGAGCCACTGGGATTATTTGTGTGGGCCACCGCACCTGGCTTATCTTTTTCTCTATAGTATGGTGTAAACACAGCTACTGATATTTTATTATTGCTAAGGACAACCAGCTTGCCTATTAAAATCAGCATTCCTGTCCTTGCCCTTATAGACTTGGAGTATGGACCCACAATCTTCAATTTTATGACACTTCCTACATGCCTCTGATATAGATGATTTTCAGAGTATGCTTTGAGAAGCACTAATTTTAGTTAAAAACTCATATTATGATAATTTTTTCTAAAATATAAAACTGGCTGTCAGAAATAAGAAAATAAAAACAGAAACATATTCTTTTTTTATTGGAAATTTTTAATGTACACCTTAATGTGATTCATTCTGACATGCTTTTCATTGTGACATTTCCATATATGCATTTTGTTGTACATTATTCATAAAGGTTCCCTCTTATCCTCTTGTACGCTTCCTCCCCTTCTTCCTATTCCCCCCACCCCCAAAGACTTCTGACTCTGACTTCTTTACCATTTACTTGTGTTTTTATGGTGATATTTTTCTATATATCCTTGGGTTCCAGTTATGTTTAAGATAGAAACTTTTTCTGTAGTGAACTTTCCTTTTACCTTGTCAGAACTATTATGTGCATTTTCTAGACCATCTATAATAATACCATTCTTAGCTTTTTTTTTCCTATTTTATTATGGTCAAAACTTTGTGTAGGATTTTTTCCTTCTTATAATTTTGATTCAGCTCCCACATATGAGGGAGAACAAGTGGTGTTTCTCTTTCTGAGCTTGTGTTCGTTCACTTAAAATAATTTTCACCAATTCCATCCATTTAGCTGCAAATGGACTTATTTCATTTTTTTTGATTGCTGAGTAGTATTCCATTGTGTATATGTACCACAGTTTTTTTATCCATTCTTCTGTTGAAGGGCACTTTGGTTGATTCCATATCCTTGCTGTTGTGAAAAGCGCTGCATTGAACATGGAGATACAGGTGTCTCTGTGGTATGATGACACATTTCCCTTTGGGTAAATTCCCAATAGTGTTATAGTTGGGTCATATGGTAGATCTATTTTTAAGTTTTTTAAGATACCTCCATATTGATTTCCACAGTGGTTGGACCAACTTACAGCTCCACCAACAATGTAAGAGTGTTCCCTTTTCTCTGCAACCTTGCCAGCATTTGTTGTTATTTGTTTTATTGATCTTGGCCATTCTTACTGGTGTAAGGTGAAATCTCAGAATTGTTTTAATTTGCATTTCCCTAATGGCTAGGGATGTTGAGCATTTTTTCATGTGTTTCTTGTCTTTACGGACCTCTTCATTTGAGAACTGTCTGTTCAGTTCCTTTGCCCATTTGTGTATTGGGATATTTGTTTTCTTGGGAGTTTTTTTCTTGAGTTCTTTACAAACTCTGGTAATTAGACCTTTGTCTGATGTATAGGATGTGAAGATTTTTTTCCCATTCAGTGGGGGCTTCCTTGACTCTATTAATTGAGAAACATAGTCTTAAGTGCTTTGCTCTTGAAAATAAAAGCCATGACTTTCAAGATCATTACTTCTGCTAGATATTTCTTTCCTTTATTAATAAATGATGATGAAGTACAGAGTAATACAGCATTGGCTTTTTCCATTGTGCATCCTTTACATCACTTTCTAGCAACACTTTCATCAACCCACCAAGTTTATGGAGCTTTATGTCTAATATGTAGTATAACCCTGATACTTATTTGGGTTTTATGCCTCTATTTTTCCAATATAATCATGAAGTTGTGGTGTTTACATTGAGCTTGACCTCTCCCCCTTCATCAATCCTCATTTATTTTCAAAATCTATCTAAAACATTGAAACCTAATAAGTTGACTCTTTATACTTTGGTATTATCTTTTCTGTAAGTTCAATGTACATGGTATGATAAGTTCTACTTTCTGCTTGCATGGTGAAGGAAATGTAAGGGAAAAACTTTTTTTAACTTCATAGATTGTTATTAAATATTGTGCTATATTCATGACCATGCATTAATGTAATATGTGTATGTGCATGGGTTTGTGAAAGGGAAACAAAGTGGAATTTGGGAATAAATGTGAGTAGCAGGCTGGAACTTATCAGGGCTCATTTAGAATCCTGACTATGCTGTTTTCCATTTGAATCAGTGAGAATTTGATTTATCTTAGTTTCAATTTCCTTCCATTTAACTGACAGATTTTTTTCAGAATGTAGCTATGTTTTAATTTATATTCCTATAATCTGGCACATTGTAGAGAAATTGTCATTATTTGCTGAATGAATAAATGAGTGATGTCTTAACTTACAATGCAAGGCAATAGAAAGGTTCCTTTTACTCCCAAATAAATTCTGTTCTGCAATGAGCCTCAACTCGGCCTGAACTAGTTCTTGCTTTCTGCCTTTTCAGAAATCCCATGTGCCAGTCTTTAGTAATTTGCTGACATCCTGGCTGCTCCAGCAAACATTAAATTAGTCCTCCTATGAATGCTAGTACAATTTACCTTTTGTACCGTGATTTAATAAGTGGTATTTGTTATTTTATTGATTTAGGTTGGGTTTTATGGATACATCTTTTCTTCTTATGGAATTTCCTGTTCCTTAATGACAAAGACCACATGGCATATCTCTATTTTCCACGTTTCCTACAAAAGGCCCTTTACTTAGTAGGGGATGAGCATATTCTTACACCTGAGAATGATAATGATGACAGTAAACTTAAATTAGTGTTCACAATTCTTTAACCAACTGTGCCAATATAATTTTCTCCCATGAAGAAATCCAGACTCTCAGAAGCTCTATGGCTTGAACAAGGCCTATAGCTAAAAAGAGGTGCTGACTCAGGTCTTCACATTCTCATTCCAGAACTGTTACCACTACATTGTAATAGATAAGATCTCTTCTGTGCTACAAAATTAGGATATGCGGTATGAGTTAGAATTGGCATTTTTTCTTATATACTTGAAATACCCTTGAACAGGTCAGTAAAGTGTGTTGTGTACTTTATCTTCATATCTTTTTTAAAAAAAGATCAACATCTGCTTTTTCAGCTAAGCATTGCCCTGCCCAAAGTAGAGAAATTAACTAGGTGTTTCTCATGATTCCTTTCAGCTGTATAATCTTCTAACTTGAAGTTGTATATTTTATCATCTCTGAATTCTACCTTTACTTGTGCATTTTGTAAAAACTACACAAGTAACAAGGTTAAGTCTGCATTATTCTAGGAAGTCAGGAAAGTATAAATCAAGATACCATCCAGAAGAACTCAGTATATATGCCATTATTAATGGAATGAGAAAGACTAAAAATGTACAATATTCATCACCAAGTCACGCTTGGACAGAGGACTTTTAAACCACTGTGGCAAATTCCAGATTTTTAAAATGAGATGAATGGTGGTTTGAGGACCTCTGAGAATTGGGAAGTGCCTTGGTTGTTTGCCTCAGTTTGCCTCCATTCCAAGGTATAATTTTCCTCACCCATTCTAAATTATCAACCGCTTTTTTTTCCAGTAAATTTTACTCATTTGTTGTTAGTATGTAGATTACAAATCAGTGTTCCTAAAGAGGATCAATTAACCATTAATCATTCAATGTAGCAACTTGAGAAGTTTTGAAAAGAAAAACCTGTAGAACCCCATTAACAAATAAAGAACATAGGACAGAAAGAACTGACGGACAAAGGCTTTATTTCAGTACATCTTGTATAGCAATGCATTACCAGAGGCAATTGGTATAAAAGATCAGATCAGTCTCAGAAGTGCTGAGTGATATTCATTTGCTATCTTTGCCAAAATAATAAGATTGTATAAAAATATTTTTTATTTTGAATGTCATAGATAATTTCAATGATATGGTTATTTTTGACCCACAGTCTAGGCAAAGCCTTATCCCAGAAGATAATAGAGATGAGATGAATTGGAGTACTCTAGCCAGATACAGAAAAAGAAGCAGAACCTTTTTAATACTAATAGATAAAACAGGCAGTTCAATGCAGATAAATGCAGAATAATTATGCTTTTGATGGGTCTTTATCACAGAAGGCCATGTTCTTCATAAATTATAAGCCATGAAAAAGGAATTTCAGTCAAAAGACAAGTCTGTTTGTATCATCAATGAATGATGAGAAATAGACAAAAACCAAATATCAATGAGTAGAATGGTAACTACTTGATGACTTTATCCTGAAGTCTTTATACCTTAAAAAATACAGAACAAAAGATTACCCAGAAAAAAAAGCAAATACAGTACCAATGGCACAATTACTTTTTACTTTGAAAAAGTGTTAACAGTGGTTTCTATGGAAAATAAAATAGTAGTTGGACTAATATCTACTAAAGTTAATTGCAAATCTAGATGTTTTTGGTATTTTTTTTCTTAAATGGTATAAATGAGTGTATTCAAACTCATATTTAGTGTGTATTGGTGTTCATTTTTTATGTTAGGGTTTTCTGTTTTCCTTTCTTTTTTTGTGATACTTGGGTTGAACCTAGTGCCTTCTACATATTTTGCAAGTGCTTTACCACTTGGCTGTATGGCCAGCCCATTTTTAAATTTTTTATCTTTAGACAGGGTCTCACTAAGTTATGTGGGTACCTCTGGCCTTCAACCTGCCATCTGCTTACCTCTGCTTCCCAAGTTGCCAGGATTACAGGCATAAGCCACTGTGCTTGACTAAAGTTTATTTTTAAGCTATATTTATATCATTTATTCCTTCATTTATTTATTTTGTATTTATGTCATTTTTATGTTATGGTGAATTTTTTGGAAATAAAATATACAAAATGAATTTGAACTTTTGATATATCCTAAAATGTAATATTTATTAGAGTTACCTAGTTCAGTGTTGTAATACATGCCATCAATAATTTACCAATTGTGTCTTTGGACACCAGTTCTAATATTTCAGTGTTATATTTATAATTTACTTAAATTTCCATATATTATCTTTGCTAGATCAAGATTTGGTGCTAAAAGTGGCAATAATTCACAAATTTGTGGTTTTTCAATAGCATGGAACTTTATTAATAGAGCATGATGGATCTTTGACAGGTAACCATCTTATGCATTAATCTTACAAACCAGTATTATTTAGAGAAAGATTTTAAAAAGTAAGAAAGCAGGCATCTTAATGGCATGGGCCATGGTTTGAGAATTAAGAACCCTAAGACCTGCCCAACAGACTAGCCGCATACTTCCAAGAATGTCCTAGCCATCTGGGTTTGATCGTCTTCAAACTTAAAATAAGGAGACTGAATAACTAAGTTGTTTTAAATTTTATTCCCTTAAATTTTAATCTAGTATATTTTTGTGCCTCATTTTCTTTGTTACTTCTACTTTTCACATTTATTCTAACTTGTCTAGTAACATCAAATGGAGTTGTACTTTAAAGCTGACAGATGTGAGGGATAGAAGAATTCAAATCATTCAAGAGGATTTTTCAGCCCCCTCACCCTCTTCTGATCTGCCTCTAGAGCTCAGAATCATGCCTCCCAGGGAATATTTGTGTTGACGGGCCTCTTCCTCCTCACTCTAATGTGCTGGGGTGGAAATAGATTGAAGACCATTGGTCTAAGGCCTTCCCAGAGTGGGTTCTCTGAGGACACAAGTGCTTGTCAAGCATATGTGTTATGGCAACATCCCTTCAGGGTATACTGTCTTCTTAACATCACTTTTTACCTCTTCACTCTCCCCTAATGAGTCTGAGGACCAGCAACCAACAGCATTGTTCTTTAATGATCTGCCTTAAAATTCCATGTTACTGACATCGATCCTTGCTTTTTCTCTCCACATTTCATGTCCTCTTAGTTTCTAAGCCACCTTAAAGATTCCATATGCCATAATTCTCTCATTAAAAGCAACAGAAATGGACACTCACTAGCTCTAACAGAAGGAAATTTACTGGAAGAGGATAGTGAATGCAGAAACTCTGTAGAAGTCTGGAGATGGGGATTTGAACAAGGCAGTGCGAGAAATAAAATAGAATCACAATAATAATCTGGTAACAAAGAGTCTGTGCAGGGGATTGACTCACAGATAAAAGTGAAATTTAGACAGTTCTATGCTTCTTTATCCTGGTGTTCTGCATTTATAATCCAGGCAGTGAACATCCAGCAAGGGAGATTGGAATTCTGGTGGAAAGGGCACAGTGGTGCTGGGCAGAGATAAGAGGCCAAATCGTTGTGTGTGTTCATATGAGCATTTTCTTCCTAGTTAAGGTCAAGCAGTTTCTGAAAACAAGCACCTATTTCAAATCTTCTTTTGACAAAGTGAATTCATTTCTCTACTTATCACATTTTTCTAAAAGAATGCGTTGTTGTTATTTATGATCCCAACTTCGTCCTGAGAGCTGTTTTCCTTAGAATAGCACAGATGTGCACCCATGAGAAAACCACTGACTATGTTTAAATATCAGTTCTCCATTACAGTCAAAAGGATCCTAAAATATTCAAAAGTTAAATTGCATAAACTTCCCTTAAAATTAGGAATTACTGTACTAAATAACATTTTTATAATCCCAAAGAATATTGCTGCATAAAATTATATGTAAGGGAGTCTCAAGTTACAGTAACCTAAAGGAAGATGGTACAGGGTTAACACTGGGTAAGAGTGCTGTATGATATTTTGGATGGGCTCATGTAGTACCCTATGTCTTCTACTTTTGGAAAGTGATAGTTGTTTCTACCTACTTTCTGATCTCGTCCGTTTTCTTACTTTAAAGACATTTTCTTTTCAAAAGCCATCCAAATTGTACCCAGCATAAATCCAAACATATAGAAACCTCTCTACAAGAGAATTTTGACCACCAAATAATATCTGTTAGGCTTCTGGAATGTTTGAAGATTGGAACTTACTAACTTGGAACATGAGTGTCATGAAAATGAGAAATATGTGAGTTCCATTGAATACTGGACTCTTCAAGGATTTGTTATCTTGTTGAGGAGTTTCCAGTTCTTTGGCTTCCATTCCATTTTCCTGTTGCCTCTTTAGACCATTTCCATGCCCCAGATGTGCTTTTAGGGATGGAAAGAGAAGGTTAAATGAAATTCAGCTGGTCCATTTGGTTTAGTTGCTGCTTTGGTTAGAGAAAAAGTAGAGGGTTCATTGAAGAGAAAAGATGAAAAGCAGAAAACATTGGCTAAATTAAAACCAGGGAATTAGCTTTGGGAGTTGTTGATTTATGCAACCCATGTTCTCATTTGCATAGATAATTGAGTTAGTTTTACAAGAGTTTAGAGTTCCCCCATTCATCAATATTTAATTCATGTGCTATTACCCTTAAAAATTCTTAACCATAAAGGAAGTCCTCCGAAGGAAATACACCTTCTGAAATGAGGCTTATAGTCATTACAGTGAAGATCTAAAAGGCACAACCTGCCTCTTTCACTGTAATGATTACATCATTGCCTTGGCCTTAATCTCTCTTTTGTTCATGTAAATGGCATAGGAACACAAATACTATTTGCCACAGCAGCGTGAGCATTAAAAAGCACAACATAAAACCAAATTACAAGGCTGTACTGTTCCTAGAGCTGTTAGCGAGCTCTAATATTTTCCTGTGGCACTGACAGATGCTCTGATATTCATGTAACCTCCAGAATAGGAGTTTAATGACCGTAGTATTTATACAACTTTAGAAACCTTGAAATCAGTGAGATTCATTTCTGCGATTCCTTAGAGTAAGAAATTAGCATTTCTCCAAAGACAATGATTTCTTAACATTTTAATTCATATCTTATAGAAAAATCTCAGGACAGCATAAAACTCTGTTGTAGAAAGCAGAAGAAAAAAGACAGTTCAAACAGAAATATAAAGAAGTAAAAGAGAAGAATAAAATAAAAACCATGTACCAGCGTCCCTCCACCTTCTACCTTCTATGAACCATACTACTGCATTGTCTGCTAAACAAAACAAAACAAAACAAAACAAAACAAAAAAAACTGACTGTCTAGGTGCTTCCTGTCCCCCACCCTATCATTGCCCTGTTTGTCAAACAAAGAAAGCACCTGTTGAGGTGGAAGCCCCCGCTGTGAATTTCCACAAAGTTCGATGATCCAAATGATGTAACATTGTGAGCAGCAACTGCACTAGCAGAACATTATCATAATAGCCCGACCTCCTGAGCTCTTCCTGATTACCTGGATCTTACCTCCCAAAGGGAAAATGAATTCAAAGACTGAACCTCTTGCCTGCATTTTTCAAAGATTCAGCATCTTGAAGGTATAGACTCTCCTAGCTTGTTTTCAACCAGAACAGTATGGCTAGGAAATGAAGCTGAGTTCCCGTAAGAGCTGAGGAGAACCTGGAAGCAGCATCCTCAACTGCTGGTCTTTTCACACAAAACTGCATAGCCAGCTCTGTCGTCTTAGATACTGTGAAGAAGATGATAACCAGTTTCATTTATCTTTGCCAGTTGTTTTTAATTCACCACTTTAAAAGCAGTCTTAGCTTCCTAAGTCCATTTTGAAAGTCAAACAGATTTATAAGAGTTTCAAAACAGTACTAGCCCAAATCCAGTTGAAACTTTTAATTAGCCTGATGTTATTTTTAGACTCTCTCAAATCTCCGTAATTGAGCCCTTTGCAGTTGTACAAACAAATAGAAACCTTGTAAAATCTTGAAATTCATGATAGTTTACTAATGAAGTCAGCTTGGAAAACTCTTCATTGAATATTGTAATTTGATTGCCATCTTATTCTGATTGGCCCCTGGTTTTGCATTTAAATGAGTATATATTATTTGAAATGCAAAACAGCATGTTATCTGGGGTATTTTGCAAGAACAGACAAGATTAAAAACATCTAATGTTCCATTTTATAAAAACATTACAAAATGGAAGTGCAGAGCTGACTTTTAAAATTTATTAGTAACAGCTTACAATAATTGGACATTAATTAATCCTAAATTACAAGACATTTCTGTGGAAATGCATATTACCTCCTTCCCATTACTACTCAGCAGATTCATTAGTACTATTATTTTTGTTTAGGATATTGAAGACATTAACAATTTCTTAGTTACTAAAGCAGTCATTGCTGCAGGATTGACTGTTACTCATGTGAGTTTAACACAATACATCTTCAATTACTGCTGCTGCAACAACTGACCTTGAATATCCAATTAAAAAAAACAAGAACACTGCAGCAGTAGCTAAGGCAAGCTGAATTCCTCAATCAGGGTCTATGTTGGCTTGTTCTGAGCTTTGATTTTTGTCAGCCTTCATGTTTTTAGATGGATTGGAAAGAACTTTCTGATTCTGTAACCCTTTATTATTATTTCTCGACTGGTTTTTGTGACTTACATAGAAAATTGTTTTCAATTTCCTTGCCCCCAAAAGATTTTTATTTGAGAGGAACCTGGAAGCAACCATCTCTGTCTCTGACTGTCTGACATTCTGAAGTTTCCATTATATCTATTCTCAGACACATATAGTAACTCACAATCTATTATGCTGGATTTTTCTCTCCCTTCAGGCTTTTGCTGACAAAAGATTGTCAACATAGGACCTTAGATGTATTAGTGTATTATCCAAGTCTCTGGAATAAGTTTTAATCATTTAGGTATTGTTTAGAGTGAGCTGAAATGTGGGAATGAGTATTTTATATGGGATTTATGCTGTAAGACAAAGAGATTTCTTCACCTATTTCATATTTCTGACCTCAAATCCAAGGAAAATCTCATTGTGGTGGAGGAACCCAGGTTCCTTGTGGTCTCCCACAGGTGGGATAATGGAGGAGAGGGGCCATAACAATGTCTAAGACAGTTATAGAGAGAGCAGAGGGATGACATGTCTTTACCCTCCTGTGCAGGCTTGTATGATCTTAGTGAATCAGCTTTCCATTATTGTAAGAAATGCATAAGATAAATCAACTTAAAAAGAGTAAACATTTATTTTGGCTCACAGTTCTGAAGGCTTCGGTCAAGGACCAGTTGGTCCTGTTTCTTTGGGCCTGTGGTGAGACAGCATATGATAGCAGGTGACATGGGTGAAACAAACTACTCCCCTCAGGGCCACTGAAAAGCAAAAGAGAAAAAGAAGAGGAGGCAGGGTCCCAATATCCCCTTCAAAGACATACCCCCATAGGACTAGAAAATTTTCACCACCTCCCAGTAGTGCCACAGGCTGAGAACCATGCATTTAATACATGGATCTGTGGAGGACACTTAACCAAAACATAGCAGATGAAGACCACCATGTTAATTCAACCTTTGTCCAGCCCTGAAGAATGGTTCTGAGAGTTTCATGGAAATGCAATTTTATGCTATAAAATGCATGGGAGACTGCCCAGAAATACCAGGTGCTTCAGGCTTGGGAGAAGGACCTTGCAATCCACTGTTAAAACAATTAGCCATTGAAAGCCATATGAATAGCAGGGAAGCACTAACATAGTACAGGGCATTGCAAAGTGTCAGAGAGTGCTTCGTCTGTTGTACATAGGATCACTGTAAGTCAGACCTTACTCAATGGCACCTAATGACAACCACCACCAGCATATGATCCATTGGGTGAATTCAGTCAAAGTGATTTTGATTTCTGAGATTCTAAGTTTAGAGGGGTATGCACTTATTCATTCTCTTCAAACTTAATGGCCATAGATCGGGTATGGACCACGTGTGGACTGTGAGTCACATGCAGCCCAGGACAGCCCAGGACATTGTAATGTGGCCCCATAGTCTTTTAATGTTATGTGCTTTTAGAATTTATTTTCTTCATGAACCCTCTTGTTATGTATATGCAATAAGTATATTATATAACTTATGTTCAGCCTATGACAATTCTCTTTATTGATGTGGCCCAGGGAAGCCAAAAATTAGATGCCCCTGCCATAGAGCCATGAAATCTTAATTTTTGTGATTAGGAAAATTTAAATTTTCTGAACTGAAATAAAGCTCAAAATCAAACTATCTTGTTTGAAAGAAAAGTTACTTAAAATTAGAGAGCAGATCACAGACAGAATAGTCACTCTACTACAACAAGGACTACATATTGAGTCAGCACTGATTTTGGCTTGAAGGAGATACTGTATCAGTCCATATCTTATGTATCTTGTTTTATGCAAATGGGAGCTGCCATCTTCCTATATGGCCCTATTTGCCAAAGCAACTTATTAATCTAGGAATTATTATATCACCCTAAATGATTCAATGAAGTCTTTCCTCTCTTAATTAATTAATTAATTAATTTTTATTTTTTGTAGCTTAGAAGAGTCCTTTCTTCTTTGTTGGGGAAAATAATATGCAGACTCAGACTTCCAGCTGTCCTGATTCAAATATCATGGAAAAGGTGACCATAATTCTTTTGGTAAGTATCTCCCAAAGGCCCATGTGTTAGAAGCTTTGTCCCCAGCCCATGATGTTATTGGGAGGTGGTAAAACCTTCAAGAGGTGAGGTATAATGAGAAGTTTTAGGTCATTAAGGGTTATTTCCTAAAAGAGAAAATGTTACCCCAATCACTTTCCTCTTTTCTTTTTTCCTTTTACATCTGGCCATGAAATGAATGGGCTTTCTCTGCCATTCACTCCCACTATGATGTTCTGCCTCACCACAGACCCAAGCAACAGGGCCAACTGACTATGGACTGAAACCTCCAAAACTGTCAGCTGAAGTAAACTTTTCTTCTTTTTAAGTTTATTATCTCAGATATTCTGTTATAATAGTAGAAACCTGACTAACTCAGCAAAGATAATATACACAAAGCAAAAGAAAACCATAGGCAAGTGATAGAGATCAATTGGTTGTTCTACTTCTCCCAGAGCTACTGCTTCCCTCCTCAAGTTTAATTGTGCTTGCTAATATATCCTCTGGGCTGGGATTTATCTCAGTTGGTAGAGTGCTGCGCTGCCGTCTCTGAGGTCCCGAGTTCAATTCTCAGCACCGCAAAAATGGGAGAAGGGCCTGGCAATCCACTCCCAAGGCAATCCCGAAGCAGTCAGCCATTGATAACCCTATGAGGGTCACTACGAGTCGGATACTGACTCCACGGCACCTAACAACAACAACAATATAACCTCTACTTCGGTCCAAGCTTGTCTGAGTTAGATTTCTCCCACTTGCAACCAAAAATGATCCCCACCAGTTAATAGAATTCATTCCTGTTTTTTGCTCATCTCAGTAGTTAATGGGAGGCTGGCCACAAGGAAATAAGTCCCCATCTAGCAGTAGATGCAGAAGGCAAATATGCTCAAGCCTCATCTCACTTGTCATATATCAAATACTGAAATACCTTTCTGCTTTTACAGTTTGGGCTCTATTCCTGATTTTAATTTCTTAGAATTTTCAGAGGGTACTTCTAGAATATCTTAAACCCTTGAAAAGACATTATGTTTGAATTGAGTACTAGATGGCAACATGGTAAATGTGTAACTTCTTCCCTGAAGTACATGTCAGGACCTGGGGACTGATTGCACAAGGGGTGCAAAGAAAAAGGAAGACTCAAAATTGATTAGGAGTCAGTGTGATTGATAGTGTGGAACCAGAAGAAGACAAAAATGAGAAGTAAGTAAGGAGTAATTGAAAAGGCAATAGAACCAAAAATGTGACAGTGTCATGAAAGTTACTGTTACGGTGAGCTTAAAAAGAGAGTGACAAAATGAAAAATGCAAGTGTTTCAGAGGAATAAAATTTTAAAAGCCCCTCCTGTTTGGCAGCTATGACTGTCACTGCTCACTTTCAAAAGAACTGAGATGTAGATGAAAGATTATAATGAACTACAAACAGAGGATAGAAAAATGGAGACAAATAACAGAAAGCAAACACAAGATAGAGGAAAGGAGTCAGAAAAAGGTTTCAGGGGTTGTGAGATAGAAAGGAACAAATAAACAAGTAGATAAATTAGATGACAAAGATGAATGAGCAAAAAATAATAATCAGAAGCAAAAAAGATATTTTGAAAAGGGAAGTAAGGAATAAGAGAGTTAAAGTCAGGCTAATAAATTTGTTTTTGCTTGTTGTTAGGTGCCCTCAAGTCTTGTCAAACTCATAGCGACCCTCATACAGTTTTCAATGGCTGATTGCTTCAGGAGTGGATTGCCAGTTAAGGTGAGTTAATTCATCTAATAAGACTGAGGAGTGCAGAATGTTGAGGAAACAAAGATACTAGAGCATTTGGATGACATATGTTGCCATAGACTTGATTATCTAGCAGTAGAGCTATATGTCTATGAAGGATCAATTACTATTTTATAAGGTATGTTAATTTTAAAACAAATAAATATATTTTCAAAACTTTTTCTGGTAACCCTTGACAATCAGGGAACTTAGCAAAGGGAGATGGAGGAAAGTGAAATGTAAAAATTCACTAATATAGCTGATCCTGGAGTTCAAGTTTGGTAGTAAAGTGTATGCAACCAGAGAGATATTGATGTACCATGATCAGAGGAGGGGTCTGACCTGCTGAAGGTCATCCATCATTTACATAAGTCAAGTAGATTTGAGCTTCTACAGTGACAAATAGCATGCTTAGGAATTGGAAAAACAATGAAAAATAAGATGTGCTTTTACCATGGCATTCACAATTGAGACAAAGAGACAGTGAGCTACAAAAGCAGAGATTCAGTATCAGTGAGGAACTGGGGGAGGGGGGAAGAAGAAAGAAAGGAAATGGAAAGAAAGGAAATAAGATTAAAGCTCCATGCCTTAGAAACAATAGCAGAAATAGTATATAGATTTTAGGTCTCCATTTTAATTTTATACTTTGTTTTCTGCAACTAGTACATATATCAAAATGAGATTTGAGGACAGGCATGGAAGAAGAAATGACTTTGGCTTAGAAACCAATGCTTTCTTTTTGTTGTCGTTCTTGTGACCACAAAGGAATTGAGTCCAAGTCATTTTTGGCATTCCTGTTCTTTCTATTCTAAGCTGAGTTATGATCCAATGTCAATTTCTGAATTCATAAATCTGGCCTGACATTTCATGTGCTTCTAATAGATCATTCTGGAAAAGCTATTTCTGACTTAAGCTCCATAAAGGAAATGAGGAAAATGCAGAGACGGCTTCAGGCCAATCTATAAAACAATTTGAGGTCTAAGCCAGAAAACTCTTCCTCAATTCATCTCAGTAGGCAGTCTGAAGAACTGTCACTTCCATGTGACACATAGGGGTCTAAGTCCATATTAGAAGTTCATTATACATCCAGCTGCATTTCTGTGCCTGGAGAACATCATCTGAGATTATTTGAATGTAAAACAGTTAAAACAATTATATGGCATCTAATAGCCATTGCTCTTCATCACTGTTTCCTGCAACATTTAAAGTATTCCACTCAGGTCTATTAGTCTGCAGCCGCACCACTGCGGCATCTGATCGCATTAGATCTTGGAAGCTATGCAGAGTTGGGCCTGATTAGTACTTGGGTGGGAGACCGCCTGGGAACACCAGGTGCTATAGGCTTGGGAGAAGGACTCTGCAACCCACTCCCACCTACACTAAAAAATAATCAGCCATTGTAAACTCTATGCATAGCAGGGAAGCACTAACAATAGTTTCACCTGTTGTATGTAGGGTCACTGAGTCGACACTGGCACTGGCTCCATGGCACCTAACAACAACAACATTCAGGTATATCAGTTTGGATGTGGACCAAGTTTAAAGGCAAGCTGGGATTGCAAATTCAAATTTTAAGGAGAGTCAAACAATTGGTAGAAAGGAGTGAAGCAGGTCAAGCTTGAGAAGCCAAGAGAGAGGCAAGAGACCAGATACAGCCAGCCCTTGAGCCTTGCTGTTGTTAGACAGGGTAGGACCATAGCAAACTAGACACACTCTCAGGGGTAGATGCTCCTCCCCTTGGAATTAGCTATTGTTGGCATAGGGAATGCCAGCCTAGTGTTGTCAGATCTTCCAATCTTTTTCTAGAGCAGGCAGGAAACTAGATATGAAAACTATTCATATTAAACATTAAGACTTTATGTGGTCAGTTTGTGATCTCTGTGTTAGAATTCACTTCTCAAATGGGTGTTCGAATATTGCATGACCATAGCCTAAAACACTGTGTGCACACTCAAGTTACCTCAGAGCAGTCTCAGATAAGTGGCAAGGAATGTAAACTGTTGCAAGGCATAGTTGCTTTATATATATGTATGTGTGTGTGTTTGTGTGTGTATGTGTATATGTATACATGTGTATATATATACATATATATATATATGATTGCTTTTGAGTCTATTCTATTTTTTTAAAAAAATGCCTTAGCATTTTGGACATAGGCTCTTGTGACACATAGATAAATTGTAGGAAGCCTCTGCTCCAAACATATAACAAAGACAGGTAATTTCTGTATTCATCGGCCACCTAGAATCAGAACCTCTTTGGTGTTGTGTTCTCCTGTTGCCTTGGTTTCCATTCTGAAAATTAGCGGCATTGAACATTTTCTTCCTGTTCATCCTCAGGAAGGGAGGAAAACAAACTCCTTTGCAAGGAAGAAAAAGCCTGTGCACAATGCACTGCAAAGTTGAGTCCACTAATATTCTTATCCTAAGAGTTAAGTTACCTTTTGGTCTCCAGAAGTTGATCAAAATATAGACTTCTTAAGCTTGATCATCTTGCCTCAAGTTCTTTTAGTTCAATCACCTCATTAGCTAGGTAAATAGGCTTGCAGTGGAGGGAGAAGTCTTGGTTTATGAGTTATGATATTCTAATGTCTCAGACTCTCATATGTAATAAACACTGCAAAAGCTTTAGAAATCATGTGCTCGGTAGAGCAATGCTTGGACTATGCTGTAGGTCTTCTGACTGGTTCTAGCTTCATTTTCTTATTGATCATGATCATGGTTAAGATCCTTATCACTACCATAACAAAACTTAAATTGTGCTTATGTGGGCCAAACACAGGTCCAAGTACACACTCATGAGACAAGTATCATTATTAGCTCCATTTTCAAATGTGAGAAACCGAGAGTTTATGTAACTGGCTGAAATTTGTACTGCAGAATCAAAATACAAATTGTAGCTACTGACTCCAGACCCCTTCCTTTTAACTTCTATGCACAGATTCTGATTTAACTGGTCTTGGATGGGGCCTATGGATCAGTGATTAAAAGATAATCTCCCAGGCAGATTGTGATGTGCATCTAGGGTTACACAGTAGGCTAAGGCTGAAATAGATGTTGAAGAAGCAATCTTGAAATCCCCTGCAAGGAACACAGTGTTAGAATTTAGGCCAAAATTCTATGCTGCAACATGTACATCCCAAAGGAAAAGAGGATTCACTGAAGGAAGAAACTTCCAAATAGGAGTGCTGAACACAGCTGAACACAAAGCCTGGCCCTGTGAGGAACCTTTTGCCTGAAGAACCCAAATATTATAGTCACAGTATGGTTGCAGGGTGTCCATTACTTGGGGATTATAACTTTTGTATGATGGAAGTAAGAGACTGATTATAATCAGGAAAGAGGACAAATTCCTGGGGACATGGTGCTTCACTGTGGATCCCCTGCCTCTAACTTTTGATACAGAAATCTTTGCAAGAGTACTTTCATGGATCTCAGTGACAACAATTAAGCTTGAAGAGCATGAGAAGACATTTTAATCAGAAGCTAATTAAGAACAATGGGGGCATATGTATCATTGACTGTGTCTCAAGTACTCTGAGTGATCTGGAAAATTATTCCATTAATACATGGATGTAAACAGATACCAACATTTTCTCAGGATAAGGCAACTTCATTTTGATGGTTCCACCTCCAAATCTGGCTTTTATTTATTAGGTGACAAATAAAAATGAACAACAATTACTTAACCAGGGAAGACATCAGTGCTGGTTTCATGTTTTTTTTTGAGTAGGACAGCATCAAGTGTAAGACATTAGGTAATAACAGTCAAGAAACCAGGGTATTATTCATATTTAACTGCTAGTTCTTCCATTATAAAATTAGACTAAAATATATATCTGGCCCTAAACATAAAGAAATAGATGCAATGAATAGTAGTAATATCTGAGAGATTATCTTTAGCTCTTCTACACTCCTCTCTCTAAACAAAAACAAGTATCAAGCATATTACTAGGTTCAGTTTTCATCTTCTTTTCATGTGGGGCATATTACAAATGCAAAATGGTGTTTTCAGTGTGAAGCAAATGATTTTCTTAACTCTTTCATCCAGTCTCCACTTAAAACAGTCAGTTCACTGCATCCCCTCTTACCAATACAACTGAGTTGTGTCTTTCATCAAATTAGCTGGGACGATTGTAGTCCATATTCTCTGGAGAATTGTGCTTGCTGATCAGTAGTGCTTGCTTTGTTGTCTCACTGTCCATGGACATGACCCCCAAAAGGGCCTTCTAGGGACTTTTATTCTGACTTTGTCTTGCTGCTAACAGGTAAGAGAGAGAGCAATCCTCATTACTTAAAGAATGAACTTCCCATATGGAGAACTCTACCAAAGGACAACATCCTGGCCTCCCAGTGTTTTTTTCTGGTCTCTTCCCAAGTGAGCACTGAAAGACAGGTATGACAATCTGGGTTGTAATCCCAGCTATTCCAGTTTATACCACTACACATTATTTAAACTCCTCTGAGATTCAGTTGTACTGTATAGATGAAATTATCTCAGCATTTTCTGAAATCAAAGTAGCTTAGATATTATTTATCTTCTGTCACTTCTTTATTCCATACCCATCCTACTCAACTGATTTCCATTGTTCTACCAGTTGTTTTTCCCCAGACAGTAATTTATTTCATGCTTCTTGACTTATTAGTATCCTATCCATCCTTTAAAATCCTTCTCCAATCATAAGTCCTTTAAAGACATTTCCTATTGTATATGGGTGCATGTGTGTGTGTAGGGGGCATGCTTGTTGGACCATAAGTCAGGAATGTAAAGGTCAGCAAGACAGCTCTGGTATTGTCCTTTGTGAAGCTTATAAACTAAGTTGAAGGGTAATGGTTGACATTTTTGGAGATGATAGTATCTTCACTTTTGAGTTGAGGAAATTGAGTCTCAGAAAAGTAAAATAAATTGTGCAAGGCAAAAGACCTAGCAAGTAGCAGAATCTAAGTGTATTAGATTACAATGACTTTGTTAAACTGCCATGTAACATAGCCAACATAGCATAGAAAAGATATGGCAAAGTGCTGACACTTCTCATTCCTGTGACATAACCAACATCAATTCCTAAACTGTTTTCTTCTGAGTTCAACAAAGTCATATCATTTCCAGTAACACACTTTTCGAGGTATCTATTTCCAGTTGATAGGAAGTGGCACTAGAGATGAAATTTTCAGAATTTGCTGATGTCTTTTCCAGAATATCAAGAGTCACTGATTGGATAATTTATTGAGATTTAATCATGTATCTCACTGAATTTTTATTTAATGATGTCTATCATATCTGCAGCCTGCAGCTGTAGCCCTGTGGCATCAGATCACATCAGATCTCAGAAGCTAAGCAGGGTCGGGCCTGGTTAGTATCTGGATGGGAGACCTCCTGGGAACACCAGAAGCTGTAGGCTTGGGAGAAGGACCTGGCAACCCCCTCCCAAAAATCAATCTGCCATTGAAAACCCTAGGAACAGCAGAGAAGCACTGACAATAGTGTTTCCCCTATTGTACAGAGGGTCGCTATGAGTTGGATACTGACTCGACGGCACCTAATAACAACAACAACAACATCATATTTGCAGGCATAGCATTCTGGCATCTGATCTTGCCTACTCTTGGAAACTAAGCAGGGTCAGCCAGATTAGTCCTTGAATGGGAGACCACTTGGGAATACCAGGTGCTACAGACTAGGGAGAAGGACCTGGCAATTCACTCCTGAAACAATCCACCACTGAAAACACTATAAGTAGCAGAGAAGCACTGACAATAGTGCCAAGCATGGCATAGTGTCTAATAATGTCTTGTTCTGTTGAACATAGGGTCAATATGAGTCAGACTCAACTCAATGGCACCTAAAAACAATTTCCATCATAAGATACGTCATTAACTTCCACATAGATGAGGGCTTATTCATTAATAGACTCCATGTTCTAACATTATCAACACAGGTTGTTTGTGATCAGTAATGCAGTGCAGGAAGAGGATAATTTAATGACTGAATGAATTCATTCATTGACATTGCTTTCATAGTGTCAATAATTAATTCCAGAAGGAAAGTTCTCTGTATGTGACCCAAGTCTTCAACCTATAACTTAGAGAATCATGACATTTTTTTCCAGTTCTCTGAGCATTATAAATGGGTGGAAGGACATGTTTTCAGGAATTATTGAGGGAAGAGGAAGCAACCTATGTATCTAACCAGTTGGATGTCAAATAACAAATGAAAACTGATGGTTGTCATTAAATAACTCTAGAAAAATGTAAAATGATATAAGTTGAGAGGTTTTTTCTGCTACCATCTCCTCTCCTTCATCAGACTGGACTAAGTTTCTTGTCCCAGTATTCTGATGTGCCCCAGGGAATACTGAGCATCTGCGTTGGTTTGTTTTTCTTTGTGGCCTCAGCATCCAGGAGTATCTGATATAGAACATGTCAATAAATATTGTAAGAATGATTGTATATTGCTGTAATTTCAAGGGCTTTGGTTGTGGGCTGGTGTGTTAGGTTTCCTACCAGTTGATCAGGGCTGAGGTTTAGGTCAGTTGGTAGAGTGCTACTCTGCACAGTGTAAGGCCCTCAGTTCAATCACCAGCATCACAAAAAAGGGAAAGTACTTGGCCATCTACTCCCGAGGCGATCCCAGAACAATCAGCCATTGAAAACCCTGTACGGGTCACTATGAGACAGAGGTGACCTGAAGGCACCTAATAACAACAACCAGTTGATTAATACTGTGGACTCCTTAATAATAAAAAATACTTTTATTTGTACAGTGAGAGATAAAGGGTAAACAAGAAGATTTCTGGCGGGTGCAACATTTTGTGCCAAAATGATTGCACAAATATTGCATTATTCTAAGTGATATTTCATGGGTTAACTATTTGTAGCCTAATGTATTAGTTTTATAATCCCTACTATGTGGATGATGAGCTTAAAGCATGAAGATTGAACAGTCTAGCCCAAGTCACAAAGCTAGGAATTCTTCAAGTAGGGTTTTAAGTCCAGTTTGCCTTCCTCCAGACCTGTCCTTGACTGTTGAACTGCCCTCCTTCTGTAGAAGACTTTTGCTTATTTTAGCATTGTCCCTATAGTCAGCTATAAAATTACTCCATCTGATAAATCTGAGGTTTCTATTTCTAATTTAATATGAAGGCATGATATAGTACACAATTGTTCTTTTAAAGTGGTTCATAATTATTCTGTTTGTGTTTACTTGAAATGCCTGGGGGATTTGATAAAGGTATTCCAATACATGTGCACAATCCTGAGGAAATCAATAGATGGAATGAAAATGAAGTGAGACATAAACAGCCTTTCTGTACTAAAATTATACTTTTTAATGGAGACTTTGCGCTGTTCTGCTTCTTCGGGAAAACAAGAAGCCCTGTGCTTCTGTGTTTTAAGAAAGCAGAAGTCCTGGTCTAGAAAGCTTTTCTAATCAGCTAGTAGCTGCAAGCTACATTACTGAACTTTGTAATACAAGTGATGGTGGGTGCAATGCTGACACACCATAGTTTTCATCTGATGATCCCAGTCTGCTTAGAGTATAATAGTTTCTCTGAACCTTTACTATCTTAAGCACCACTAAGAGATTGAATCATCACAGGGAGGCCAAATGGAATGCATGCATTGGATTGTATAATGAGCTTGTTGTTTTTGTTATATAATGTAACAATTATTGCAAATAAAAGATGCTTGGTGTCACTCGAAGGAGCACATTTAGGCAGGAGCAAACATATAGGCTAGAGTCATTACAGGATAAGCAGATTAGGCAACTGTCTATAGGATCTGTGTGGGGAATGTTATTTCGGGCATTCTCCCCCTTCTGCAGGAAACTCAATCCTTGAAGCATGCATGCATTTATTCTGTCAACAAGAATTTATTGAGTACCTGTTATGGGCTTGATATTTGTACTGGAGATGCAGAATTATACATCAGCTCATGTATAATCATAATAAGGTGCAATGATAATTATAATGGGAGATTCAGTCAGTGCTAGGATCCCAGCACGGCATATAGTATCTGTGTCTTCTAGGTGCTAGCTAACTTTGACTTCCTCCCTTTCTCCCAATTCAACCCAGTTAGAATTCAATTCTGGAAGTAAAATTAAAAGGCCACAGTTTTTCACACCACCATGGTTTCTGTAAGCTATTACCTCTATTTTAAGTGACAGCTCCCATCTCTGCCTGGTGAACTCTTGCCCATTCTCCAAGAATCAGTTCAACTGCAACTTCCTTTCAAAAACTTGTTCTAATTTCTCCACCTTTGTCTCCTTTCTCTATCCCTCAAACTGCTGTTCTTTTAATGTCAGAGCATTTTGTGGTTATTTCTCCATGACTTTTGTTATTATATATCACACTATAGTATAGCAACCTGTATATTTTCACTCCTACTGGTTGATAAACTCTTGAGGACAGAGATCATATGTTTCTTCCTCTCTACATTTATTATAGGAAATGGCATATTGTTCAATTAATACTTTCTGATTACCATAGTGAATTAATGAAAAAATAAATACCATTTGCATAGTAGCTATTGTGAAATTTGCATATTTTACATCATTTAATTAGCAGAATCCTGCAAGATAAATATTAACATCACGATTTTACAAATGAGGAAACTAAAACTTCAATGTGTTAAGTGAATTGCTGAAAGCCACATAGCTTAGAAATGCTAAACTTGTCTGGTTCCAGTGGTCATCCTTTATTTTGATATCTTGGAAAGAACAAATGAGAATGGTTGTGAAATTGCATGAAGGGTCCTTGCATTTGCATTCTTGCTATTCGAAACATAACTGATAGATTAGCAGACTTGACATCATATGGAAGTTTATAAGAAATGTAGAATCTTAAACCCCATCTGTCATTTGCATTTTAGCTTCCCAGATTATTCTTATAGACATTAAATATTAAGAAGCACCTATTAGCTTTACAGTATTTCCTAGGCTTATTGTGGTTCATGCCCTTTTCAAATCTTCGTACTTAAATTGCTTATCTCAGACACCCAAATAATGTTCATGATGGCATGTAACCAATAAGCAGAAGGAAGCCCACAATTACCATTTTAGGCATGTCCTAGAAAAATTGTGGGACCTTCCTTAATTTTCCAATATCCTCCTTTCTTTGTTTCTCCATCTCCCTTAATTATCCTTTGAGCAAAGAAGGCTGGGTAATGCAAAAACAAACAAACAAACAAAACACCAAAACAACAACAAAACCAAAACATAAATTACTCAGAAATTTCCTTGTTTTCTCATTAAGATAATTTGAATGTGAGGAATAAGTTCCTACTTAAAGCTAGCTTGGGAAAAGACAGCTTAAGAGTACATATAGAATAGTTTCTATAGTGGGCCATCATCAGTATCTAAGAAGAGGATGGCTGACAGCATTGGCCTTCATGAAGGAAGTTCTGAACTCAAGCTCATTTAAGGACTTTTAGAGTCTTCTATTGATTTGCCTTTAATGGCGTTCAGCCACCTCATCCCTTCTGACCACACTAACATCCTCACCACTATCTGTTCTCCTTTTCTCTTCTCACTGGAAAATATTTTTTTCTTCCACATTTAACTGTAAAGACAAGAAAATGATTCACTGATCTAATTTATTCCTGTGGGCCACATGAATCCTAGATCACTGGAAAGAATGTTAGTGTATGGAAAACCTTCCCTGGTCAAGTGGCTAGCTCTGGTCCCATCTCCATGGCTTGGAGTATAGAATGATTTCTTTTAAAAATAGCCTTTCACCTTCTGCAAAGCCTTGAGTAGGCCAGTTTCCTTTAGAAAGGGGTACGAATAGCTTGCCCTATAAAACTTGTCCAGAGCAAACATGAAAGAAATACTTTTCCCAACTCATTGTTGAAGAACTTTCTTATTATATACTTCACAGATATGACATTTAATTGCTAATATTATGTATTCTTCTCTAAGACACACTATTATAAGAGATAAAACATAAAGTCTCTCCTCCTATTCACTTAATTTTTAAAGAAGCTATTTACTGACTCCCTATTACTAGCCAGATATTCTGGAATGTGGAATATTCATAGAACCTAACTGATGCCTTCAGGAGTGTTGTAATTTAGAGGTCAGATATTATAAGGAAATGCTTCTATGACCCTAAGATATTACTTTTATTTATTTATGTGTATTTATCCTCTTCAATTTTTTTCATAATTTCCTTGTGGTGAAATTAACATTAATATCCTGCTAAGATAATTATCTTCACTTATCCAAGAAATATGGGAATAAGTAAGAGTAAATAAACTGAACTTGGAGTCGGATGACTTTTTTTTAAATGGAAAGACTAAGAGTTAAATACACAGGTATATAGTAGTAACTACAGGTTCTGTAATAAGTGCTAAATTTAGAGCATTGTCTTGTCATTGGGCAAAAAGAGCACATAAAAATGGTTCAGACAATTGTATCAGCTCTGTGGAACTGTGCATATTAAGTACTGTTTGAAGCATGGTTTTGTTTTTAATGAATACTGGACTATTTTATTCTGATATATATATAGTTGAAGCATGATCCTATAACTCAGTTGAAAAAGACAAGATATTGGATCATTGATACATATCATGGAAACCAATTATTACTCCACCCACAGCACCAGGAGTAAAGGTTATCATACTGTCACGGCAGTTCTTCTTTCCAAATGGAGTGAGATAATTGGGAATGTTCTATATATTCAAAATCTATTTTCTAGCTTGGGTAGAACTTAGAGGGAAAGTTGGGCCATTGTAGGTATTAACAACTCTCATGCTGATTACATCATGATATTACATTATTTTCCTGCCATACCTTTTCAAAGAAGGTACTAAAAGTACCCTAAGAGAAAGTAAGGGCTGGGATTTGGCTCAGTTGGTAGAGCGCTGCGCTGCAGTCTCTGAGGACCCTAGTTCAATCCCCAGCACCGCAAAAATGGGAGAAGGACCTGGCAATCCACTCCCAAGGCAATCCAGAAACAGTCAGCCATTGAAAACCCTATGAGGGTCGCTATGAATCAGATACCGACTTAACGGCACCTAACAACAACAACAACAAGAGAAAGTAAGAGAATCATGTGAAAAAAAAGTCTAGTAATACCTTCTCTAGGATCATCCCAGATGTCCTCTATCTTAGAGGAGAATTCAGCATATACTAAATATGCAGCAAGAGATGGTTCTTATTTTTGTTTTCTCTTTCCTCATGTTGATTAAGAACAATAATCAGCACAAAATATTCCCCACAAACCTCTCCAGAGAATATGAAAGTTCTGGACTCAACTCTTGACTTCCTTTTCTTAACATTAGAATTCTCATTCTCCTCCCCCTCTTCCTCATTGTCCTCCTCCTCCCTTTTCTTCTTTCTAGTGGATGGCTTTATAAGAAAGAATTTGGGGTCTCATGGCATTTTGACTCTGATGAGAAATTCATAAACTCAGTAGCTGTTTTTAAATTTGTTCTTTCAAAGAAAACTTATACAATATTTCTGCTCCCACATCATCAATAGTTGGTTTGTTTATGGCAAATTAACCCAGCATGTTTACCATTTTCTGGGTCCAATATAAGTGGCAATTCATTTTAACAGATGGATCCAGACAAAGCTTTTTTGGGGACTCAGATTTAATGGAACTGATTTAGATCTCATGGAGAAATTAGAACAAAAGCTACTGGCATAAGATAAATAAGTTGCTTGGGTTGTTTTCTTTAAGAAGATTAACTGAAATGAGTATTCTGTATTGAACCTATCAAGTTTTATGTTACTATATATATCACATGCCATGTAGTTTGGAAATAATTATTGTTGTTGTTAGGTGCTGGCAAGTTGGGTCCAACTCATAGCAACTCTGTGTACAACAGAATGAAATGCTCCCCAACACTGTGTCATGCACATGATCCTTTTTATATTTTAGCCCATTCTTGCAACCACTGTGTTAATCCATCTAGTTAAGAGTTTTCCCTTTTTTCATTGACCCACCACTCTCCCAAACATGATATCCATTAATAGGCAATAAACTTCGAAATGGGTTACCAAACCAACAGTGTATTTGAGAAATACCAAAGAGGTAAGAATGAAAGACTTTTGCAACTTTCCATAATTTCTTTCAGGCCATCCATTGTTATCCTCATATGTTGTTATCATTGTTAGGTGCTGTTGAGTTGGGTCCAATTTGTAGAGACCCTATGTATAACACAACAAAACACTCCCCAACACTGCATTATGCCAGGCAGTATGTCAGTGCTTTTCTGCTACTTATAGGGTTTTGGATGGCTGATTGTTTCAGGATTATTTCAGGAGTGTATTGCCATGTCCTTCTCCCATATCCTTATCAAAGTATACAATATTACATTTTAAGTAAAGGCAGCATGATCACGATTCCTCAGCTATATCTTCTAATCATATTGTTCCCCATAATCCTTTCCAAAATAGAAATTTTGTTAATGTCGATGTTGATTTTCTATCAACAATAGTTGTTGTTATTGTTGTTGTTAGGTGCCATCTAGTCGGTATCCGACTCATAGCGACCCTCACAGGGTTTTCAATGGCTGACTGTTTCGAGATTGCTTTGGGAGTGGATTGCCAGGTCCTTCTTCCATTTTTGTGGTGCTGGAAATTGAACTTGGGACCTCAGAGACTGCAGTGCAGTGCTCTACCAACTGAACTAAACCCCAGCCCATCAACATCAACAATAGTAAGGATGATATTAAATCAGTTATCATAAATAGGTATATTTCTCAGGACACTCAAAAAATCTCTGACAAGTTATTGTAGTTCAGAGATTTAGTCAAAGACATTTTTATCTCTTTGTCTTCTATAGCCATTCTATAACCTTTTCAAAATATGAGAAAAATATTAGCAGTAGTTAGAAGAGTATCCAGATTCAGGCATGTTGTTACAATCAAGTCAGTAGAATCTGCTTTCAGCACATTCCACATCAGAGACCTGTCATAAGACCGATACTTTCTTTGGAGCAGATATATTCAAATGCCACCAGATTGCAAGCCTCTGGCTACAAAGGGTAAACTTGTGTCAGTGAGCACCTCATTTTGCAAAGATATCATAATTGTATTGACAGCAAAGGATTGCATTTTACCAGTGTGCAGCATCAAATACATAAGGCAGATGCAAACATGCTGTTGTCACCTAGCACAATTGGGAACCAGAGAATGAAACTCCTAAGCTGTTCATTATAAGCTTAAATGAGCCCATTAGACTTGCATTAGACTTAAGAGAAAAGAGAAAATAGTCCTCCTGAACTGTCAGGGATACAAAATTTCCTAATGCAAGAGAAAGAGCACCACAAATTCTCAAGCTGAGTATATTGTACTATCTTATTTTCAATTTGGAAAATTCATAAGGTCAACATGAGTATTGCTTTTATGAACTTGTTAAAAGAGATGATAGAAGAAATATCTGAATAACATCATTTCCATATTTTTTTTTTTTTTTCTCTAGCTAGAAGCTGAGACAAAATGGGAATTGGGAGAAACTTGTTTGTTTCTGGTGTATCTGGTACTGATCAAACAGAATCAAACAGAAAAGAAACCCATGGTAAATTTTTGAAACCTGATTTTCATCAGAAGTTTATTTTGATTTTATTATGTTTGATGCTAGTGAGGGATAAGACAGATATGAAAGGTTTTGAGTATAGATTTTAGAACTGAGTGATGAGCAAAACTGACAATTCTTATTCTTATCAAATCCTTTTGAGACTTACAAAACAGAAGTTTCCATGAATTTTCTGACATCTTCACATCTCATCCTACCCCAAACTTGGAGACTCCGACAAACATAAAAGTTGAAAAATACAAGTAAAAAAAAATTTTTTAGCTGTAAACCTGTAAAGAAAAAAAAAAAAAAGAAAGAAAAGAAAAGGCTAAACCAACAAACAAAAAAGCCAGTCTCATTTAATTGAGGTTGAAGGCTCTCTTTAATATGAGGTATTTGGCTCCACAAGAGCATTTGACCTAAAATCTAACTATTATAAATAAGGAACTATAGCAGAATGTAAATTATAATGCTGAGACTGAGCTATTCTCTGCCAGTTTCAGGTCAAAATGCAACTCAAATCAAGAGAATGTATTTGCATTGCCTGGGAACTTGTATTTTTTTATGTCCAAGTTATCCCAGGAAATCTTCTAGGTGATTATTTTTAGTTTATTAAAAATTACAGAGCAAAGGAATACTTAAATAGTGTTATGTATTCTTCACATGGCTCATGGCAGTTCCATAACCTCTTTTGATTTGCTTCAGCAAAATGAAACTTCCCCATTCAAGGATGCTTTCTTCCTCTATCACTGTCAGCATATGGCTATCATTACCACTATTATGACTACCAAAATTATCTGAATATTTAAGAAATATACATTTAATGAGCCCCATTAGGATGCGGACGCATGAAAAATCCTCCACCTCATTATCCAGGGTAAGTTATCAGACTTAAGAAACAACTAATGGCCATAGTTTGTTGCTATTCCTATTGCATCAGCAACATAGATATCATATGATTCAGGAAGGCAGCTCCCTATGCAAAGAGAGCTTCAAGGATATCACTGCTTCCTGGAAAAAGGCAGGGGCTAGCTATCCCTCATGAAATGCTATGCCACTTTGAAACAGTCCATATCTTCCAGAAACAATCTCAGAAAGAGCTAAACATTTCATGAGTTGGAATCATGAGGCAGAAGTAGAGGGGACTGCATGCAAGTAATTGGAGGCGTTGATTCTTGTACTGTCGTTTCTGGTATGAGAGTAGCATCAACTGTATTCTCAATGCTAAGAACAGATTTAGAGGGTGTTAATACCACTGGTGTCCCAATTCTCCCTACCTTTTTATGCATTACACTGTGTAGAGCACTATTTAGAACACTCCAGGAGATGTGCACTAGGAAAGGAGCCTGAAGGTGCACAGGTTTTAATTTTAATTTCTTCTGAATTAAATAGCATTCTGAAATCCCAAGTGTACCTGTTAGTCTACAAAGTGGGAATAATTATGAAAGTGCTCCAGTCACCATTGTGTATGGCCAGACTGCTTGCAAGAAGCAGGGATAGGCGATAGTGCAGTGTCGAGAACATTTTCTGTCTCGCATTAAGCCCTGCTTCCCTCAGAGGCTGTGTCAGACTGCTGGTACCCTGGTTCTTCAGGCGAGTGAGCCAATTAGCACATTCCCTAGTCTGGAACTGTAGTTGCTGTATATGTGATCTGCATACTGATTCAGCTGAGATTTGACCTTCTGGGCGGAGAAAAACAAGAATCCCAGGTGAGAGAGAACATTGACCTAGATTTTCCTCTCCTCTTTCCTCTATTTTTTATTTCCAGGCATACCAGCCTAGCTATTTTTTTCTGACTCACTCGGAGACTGAGAAAGAGTTCTATTTCACTTGAGAATTCAAATCAATGTATAGGATAAAAACTATTAAAAGTCAAGGCTTCTACATCCCTCTGCTATTGTCAAAAATGGAACAGAGGTCGCTCCTTATATTAGTGACATCGTTGGCCCACATGGGGGCAGTACTAGGTAGTCAAAAGCTTCTAGGAGTTTTTAGGGCACATAAAGAATCTGGCAGGAGACAAACTTGAAACGCATAAAGCAGGAGCAAGGTAGTTTTTCATAAGCACAAAATTCCTTAAAGCCAATCATTACAGTGTTCTAAGCGTTCTTGTTGAAGAAATGAGGAAGGAAAGATATCTACCAAATTTCTAGCTTCTGGTGCAATTGCTTGCCAGGAAATGTTGGGGAAATATTTTGATGGATTATGCCAGCTAACACTACTTATTTTAACACAAACAATGTGAAACAGATAAACAAACCATTTTTATTAAATTATCAAGTTACATTTTAGGGTTATTTTGAAACAAAGACTATATATTTTAGGTATAGATTTTCACTTTCTTATTGTGTGATACAACCAGTACTTTTTGTTAAGTTTTCAAGTAAGAATTTGTAGGGAAGCTATAAAAGTAAAAGTTTGTTCACAGTCAATGGGTGTTTGCTGGTATATGGAATGTATGGAAGTTATAGGTGGCTTAATAATACTGAATAGATTTCTCCTGCAGATAGATCTCTCTTATAACAGATACATAAGGTAGCACTGGTAAAATTATGAACTCATCTAATCTGAAGGGTTTTCAGTATTGAGAGGGGTGTTTTCTACCTGGATACCCAGAATTTATTATTTTAGTTATTTGCTGGACATTTTTTAGAAATTCAGGGAAAGGACTATAATGGTATTTTGAGCTATGTTCCTACAATCTGTTGAACTGAAAACCACAAAGTCACAAGGCCTTTGTTTTCTAACTCAGTGGAGAAACTACATCAAATATTCCTTTAGATGATGCTCTTCTATCCCCACCTTTAGAAAACAAATTTGGATTTGGTGAGGAGATCCTGATGGTGTTGGGTCATGTGAAGGCTGGAACAAATGACTCTTTATGACAGTCTAGGGCACAGTGTCATGATGCACACTGAACAGATTTTCACAGAACAGTGAGTAGGCTCTCCTGTGGTAGCTTATACTGAACAGGACAGAGGAATATAGCCTCCTGATATTAATAGCATTGGCTCTTGGCATCCTTTCTCCCTGTACTTACTTGTTTTCATTTCTCTGTCTCTTATCTTTTGGATAAAATTAAACACCAAGTTCTCTCCATTTTCTTCTTTAATTCTGTCCCTTTCTGCTGATACACATACCAGAACATCCAATTGCACCCATGGAAATTGTTTATCCCTGAGGGGATCATTTGGTGCTCAAATGGCTAGGGATCCTGTGCCAGAGCAACAAGATTATTAGAGAAAATTCAGCGTTTACTCGTACATTCATTTGTTTTTCAAAATCTCATTAGTACAAAGGTTATTTGTCCCATTAAATGGCAACTTAGAATAAGGTATATAAAAAGAATATCTCTTTGTTTTTTTAAAATGGTATCTTGGACTGGCATGCTGATAATGGTCTTTCAGTTTCAGGAGTGTTTTAAATATGGAAGAAAGCATGTGCTTTGCATCAATCTGGGGTTTGGTAAATTAAATTTCTCTGCTGATTTTTCTATTTTAGCTTAGAAAATGATTAAAATGGCTATGAATTTGAACCTAGCCATAATGTCACCTTAGAGTCATCTGGCAAGTTGTGATAAGCAAGTGTTATGCAAAAATTGCTGTGCCAACCCCCAACCCTTCTGGAAATCAATACACAAGCTCCATTTAACACTTAAGCAAAATTATACAATTGCCTTGTCTGTGTGGCCACACTATTTTAATGAGCATACAGGGAAGTGAATTGCATAGATGATGAACTGATAAACAACAGATTAATCTTTCTTATAACTTGCATTTTTTCTTGCTGGATTTTATGTTTCCCTCCCTCTAAAATACTAAGTAGAATGTATAACATGGTAACATGGTTTCCTATTGCTTTTAGGGGAAAGAAGATGGAATTAAGTTTAATCTATCCCCATTCAATCATTAGTTCCCTTCGGAAACCCACATAAAAGGACATTCTTCTTTGTGCTTCCTGGTCTGGTGGCTCCAGAGTTCTACCTCTTCCAACCCCACTTACTTCCTCTTCTTAGTTTCGACTTCATCATTAGCAAGAGAGAGGCATGAATAAAAGGAGAAAGACAAAAAGTAATTAATTCACTGAAATGCAGCTGCAAATGAATTTTTGAAATTAATTATTAATTTCCTCTTTAATATTTCTGCATTGATGCTGGTTTGTATCCAGGGACTGGAAGTGAGGGTTGCTTTGCTTCACAGTAGCAAGGCCCTGGGTAGACAGCAGCATCTCATTGTAACCAGAATGTGTTGGTGCTAATATGACTGATGTTTTTCTGGCTCTAAGGCGAGCCGCCTTTAGCCAGCCACATTTTAAATATGGGTGGTTTATAAATATGTGTGGTAGGTAGAGGATACATGCTGGAGGGGTGATTTCAACAAAAGAGGTTCAATGCCTTATTTTCTTTATCTTCTGGTGTTGGCTTCCTAAAAGAATGAAACCAAGACAAAACTACATACGAATTATGATTCTGGAGGAAAAGGTGGCATCACAAACCCATAATCTTTCTGCCATGTAGAAGGAAGAAAAAAATGTTGAATTGTATAGGTGATGTTTGAGTTGGAAGGATTGAATATCAGCAGTGTGAAAAAGAAATATAAATCTTTATACCTTCAGACCAACCTCGGCCAGAGATCAGGGAATGGCAGTGAGCATCGCGCAGGGCTGCATGATCACTTCCATGAGTCTCCACATCTTCAGTCAGCTCTAAGCCCAGATTACAGAATGCACCTTTTATCACTCTCTCTGCTCAAATCACATGTTATCAGAAAATCTGCTTTTCTTGACCCCTGTGGCATGTGGTTGGAAGGTAAACCTCAGCATTATATGGAAAAACTATTTTTAGCAAAAGAAAGCACTGGCACTGCTTCTGTGTTCAAAGATGTTGGCTCCAAATGGCAGAGAAATGATTGTTTCCACTTAAAGTGATTGATATGTCTACACACACTTAAGAGAGAGAATTTCATTACCGATGCCTTCTGCAGAGACTGAGTGAATATAGTTTCAAAGGAAATAGGGAGCACATTTGTGTAACAGAGTACCATTTTCTTCCACGAAATGGAGGAGGGAAAAAAAAAGACCAATGCATGTGAGGAGAAATTGTGAATGTTAAGTAAAGTGAACAAAGATATGGAAAGAGTGAAGAAATCATGACCACAGAAAAGTGTTCAATACCTACAGCAATTGAGTTTTTAGCTTTTTGTTCAATGACTGAAATATTTGTATTGGTTCACTTGCAAAAATATTTATTTTTAAATTACCTGTAATGATTAAGCACAGAAAAAAGTGAGGACTGCAAAGGCTACCTAACAAAATTCAATTCATTCCATAATAATACTTAAGAATTAATGCTTTCATTTTCTGTGGCATTTGAACACTTGGAAACTCATTACCAATATCTTGCAGATGATTTTAGGAGAGAAAATTAAGAAATCCAAACTCTAATTTGGGGTCAAACATAAGGAAAAACAACTTAATGAGCTCCTAAAAATGTAATGTTCTTTTATAAAACAAGAAATACTTCTGCAACCTAAAAATCTGTTTTCTCTCAAATATTTTTCTTGAGTGCTGTTTGGTTACCTCCTAAAGCCATTATTTCCAGCAGAGTCACAGAAATCCTCAGCTGTGTAGGCGGTCCCAGTAAATTTAGCAGCCAAGCCACATTTTGACATGTTAAGAATAGGCATCCATAAATCTTCCTCAGCTTCTCCTGAGAAGATTAAATCTTTCTTTTCAAGAATTTGCTAAATTTCAGGAAATGCTGTAATATAATAAATGACTTATAGACAAGGCAGAAGAAAGAGTGGAAGATAATGGGATCCCATTGTTCAAGAACCCAAACAGAAGCTGAAGGAATATTCTGGATGTTCTACACTAGCTACTGGAAAATAGAGTTTGGAGCAAGCCTTCCTGCAATAGCACTGGGACCCATAAATAGGGGCATATCAAAACCTCTCAAAAAGCCCTCCTGTTGTTAGGAGACACTTAACACATTTACAATCTATCTCTTTAGAACAGAGATGCCACAGTTAAGTTTTCAAATAAAAGAGACCTTCAGTTAGTTTGAATTTTATTGTTCTTTCTTACATGACACTCTAGGACCATTCACTTTGTCTCTCAATTTTATTTAGAAATGTAGTAGACTTAAAAATTCTTCAAAATATGCCTATATTCCTAACCTTTCTCTGAACAGAAAGGGTTCATCAAATTGAGTGATACATGGAAGCAGCTTAGGCTTATTATGCATAGGGAAAGCTTAGACTGTCTATCATAAACAAATGAGGAATTTGCTGAAAGAATACTAAACAAGTAAGAAGACAAGGTTAAAGAGACTCTGGGAAAGTGAGATCCATGGTAGTCTCCAGGTAGCCAAATGAAGGGGCATTCTTACTGGGGCCCTGCAGTAGAAATGACTGCCCCACCCATTTTCCATGCATTCATCACTCCTCTCTGCTACTTTTACATGCCAAGGAAATAATATCAAATTGGCCTAAGGTGAGCCTCAGACTTACCCATTTGCTGAGGATAAATCTAGGTACCAAAACCATTGAAAACCCTATGAGGGCACCTAACAACAACAACAAAACTGTATCCAACTCATAGCGACCTTGTGTACAACAGGGGAAACACTATTGTCAGTGCTTCTCTGCTGTTCAAAGGGTTTTCAATGGTGGATTGATTTTTGGGAGCGGGTTGCTAAGTCCATCTCCCAAGCCTACAGCACCTGGTATTACCAGGTTGTCTCCCATCCAAGTACTAACCAGCCCGACCATGCTTTAGCTTCTGAGATCTGACAGGATGAGATGCCACAGGGCTATGGCTGCAGGCTCAATAAAGCTAGGTACTGCCAAAACAAAAACAATCTTCTCTTTACAAAAGAAGGAAGGGCTGTTGCACAAGAGACTAACCTTAGAAAAGAGCAATAATGCCCATATAAAGCAAGCTTAACTTCCCAGTCAGATCATTCTGAGTTGAAAAGCTGAGCTCTCTTAACAGCACTGATTTGTCTCTCCTGTATTTACCTTTCCAAAAATAAGTTTCCCTGATAACTCACAGAAACATAACTTATATTCTATTTGATGGGGCAGGTAGGAAAGAGTTTGAGAAAGAGTGATGGTTTTCCATGGGTACACCTTAGCTAGTCTACCATCTAAAATTTTCTCTAGTAGAGAGATTCTTGCATGTTAAACTTTTATACCTAGTAGAACCACATCCTTATCCTTCTCTTGTATATTTGACTACCTATCTCCTAATCTGCCTCCTTGAAAAGGTAGTGTCTTGCTATTTTAGGTCACTCTATTACCAGAATGTCTTTTTAGCCGTGAACTATTGGCACTATCTTTGCTAAAAGTCCCCCAAAGTGTGGTTATGTTGTGACCCTCAGCATCTGCAGTTTCAAGATTACTTTCTCAGGATATCACTTTGGACAATAAATGCTTTTGTTCCTCTATGGCAACCTCCAAACCCATATGCCAGGGCTGACTCATAAAAAAGGACTCTCAACTTGAAGCATTAGTTCTTGAGAAAATATACTTTCAGCTAAGGAAAAATATATATCAAAGTCTCACTAGTCTCTGACCTCCACATCTATACACCAGGGGTACCTAATATGTGTTCCTTTATTCATGTTCATTGAATAAATAACTAAATAACTGAGGTAGTAGATGAATAAATATTTACTTGTGTCTGGCAGTCAAGTAAATCTCTTCTAGAAATATTTAGAGAAGAAAGTTTAGAGGTTATCTCATCTAACAATGTCATACATGATAAATTTGGGCATAGAGTTCAAGAGAAGGAAATTGACTTACCACATCTCTGACCTAATCTGCAACAGGGGAGAAAATCAAAGTGAGATGTTCTGGGTTTAAATTCAGTACTTTGGATATTATAACACCCAGTAAAGTGCTTAAAATGTGACATATACATAGAGAGATTCATATATACATATATGTGCATAGATGTAGATCTAGATCCCTCTATAGACTGCTAGCTAGGTTAGATTTAAAGGAATTGCGTTAGAATGACACAAAGATAATCTTTGAAGCTGAGATTTGGGCTAGAGATTGCCTAATTGTATACTTAACCTTGTAAATGATCAGAATGTAATGGAAGGAGAGAGACATTAACTACCTTCTCAAATTACCTATAATATTCTCTTTCAGTCCCCAACCTAAGGACACCCAACTCAGGGAAACATCTTCATGGAACATCATAATAAGAATTACCCACACATATTGACACAATTAGCCAAGCTATGGAACTCCAGAGCAGCTTTTAACAAGGAGGGATAACTTTCAGTGTTCACACTCTCAGTTGCCTCAGACTTCAGTCCCAACTTAAGGAAGAATTCTCTCTGCACCTCAGTTATGGAAATCAGTGCATACAGACCAGAGAGCCACATGAGCACTAGCTTCTGAAGTGACTTGGAGCAATGCAGTATATTTTGTACCTTTCCCCTTAACCTCTCAATGAAAACTGTCTCCTCTGGCCCCATCAAATGTAATTTGCTAAAGACTCTTCGGGCTAGGATTTAGCTCAGTTGGTAGAGCACTGTGTTACAGTCTCTGAGGTCCTGAGTTCAATTCCCAGCACCGCAAAAATGGGAGAAGGACCTGGCAATCCATTCCCAAAGCAATCCCGAAATAGTCAGCCACTGAAAACCCTATGAAGGTCGCTATGAGTCGGATACCAACTCGATAGCACCTAACAACAACATGGTAGGGTTGGGGCTAACATCTCATTCTAGGGATGGGATTTGGCTCAGTTGGTAGAGCGCTGCGCTGCAGTCTCTGAGATCCTGAGTTCAATTCCCAGAACCGCAAAAAATGGGAGAAGGACCTGGCAATCCAATCCCAAGGCAATCCCGAAACAGTCAGCCATTGAAAACCCTGTGAGGGTCGCTATGAGTCGGATACTGACTAGATGGCACCTAACAACAACAACAACAAAGACTCTTCAATTTAAGTTATATACTGATGACTCACATTTGTTTCTTTCAAGGCTGGACCTCATTCTTGAGCTCCAGACCCATATATAATACACCCTAGTAGAGTTCTCTGACTGGAAGTCTCAGACATCTCAGGTTTAATCAATCGAAATGGAACTCTAGATCAAACCTACTTTTTATATCCTATGCCCAAGCCAGAAGCCTGGGCTTCTTCCTAGAGTTCCCTTTCTATCTCATCAACCACAGTCAGATGGTTTGCATAAGTCTCATTGATTCTGCCTATAAAATGTCCTTTGAATTTTCCCATCATCTTCCCTTCCTGCCTCAATCACCCACACTTTGTTTTGGTGAAATGTCCTTCTGGCTGACATCTCTGAATCTAGTCTGGCTTCCCTTCAGTACACCAACTGTGCTGCAATAATAGTGATTTTTTTTTTTTTTTGACAGAGTCTTGCTACATTACCCTGGCTGGTTTCTAACTCCTGGGCTCTGGCCTTGGGTGATCCTGCCACCTCAGCCTCTTGCATAGCTGGAACTTAAGCATGTACCACCACATCCAGCTTGAAAAGTGACCTTTCTAATGTATAAGTCTGACCCAAATTCTTGCTGGCCTCCATAGTGCTGCATCATGGATGGGATAGAATCAAGCTTTATGGCAGGATAGTGAGGACTTTCCGTGCTTTCCATGCAGGCAGGATCTATCAACTCTCCACTCAGGACATTCCATGACTAACTCTCTGAAACCATCATATGCCATCTCTCCTGGAGCAAACTGCATCACATTCCTGAAGACCCACCATGCTGTTTCATTCCTGTCATTTTACGTGCAGATTTCACATTGCTCAGAAGGCCTTCCTGTGATTTCTCTGGATTTGTCTGTGCTTAAGTATCACCTTCTTTTTGTTTTTCCTGACTCCTTCAGCAGTTTGCCCACCATATGGGACCTTGAATATTCCTTGGTTATAATCCTATTACCCAGACGTTTATCCATTAAAAACCCCATGAGCATTGCTATGAGTTGGACATGACTCGATAGCACCTAACTCCACCACCACCACCCAGATTTGTAATTACTCCCAGAATATTATCATCTTTCTTTTCTCTGATGACAAGCAGAGTGCCTGGCACTTGGTAGAGGTTGAATATTCACCTATATCATAATGGGTGGTTTGGGATTAACTTGTTACCATCCTAAACAATTGCACCGAAGTACAAAGAGTTCCTGAATTAGAGCTATAAGCCAAAACCCTGTAGTTTGAGCCTGGCAATGGTGTAAGTGCTATGAAAGTTCTTAGAGGCCAGAGAATGTTAATGAAATCCATTCTCCTTAAGATCTCTTGCCAAGAAACTATATAGTAGAGTCCAAAATTAATTAAATGTCTAACACATGCATTTTTTTAACCATGGCTAAGTACCTGAAGAGCTTCAGCTGTCTCTTTTGAAGCTGATGGTTCTGGGTCTGTTTCCTGCAAGACTGCACATTGCTATGGGGCAGCAGACCCCCTTATCAGCTCCATTCTGTGCATGGACTGTTAGGTGCATTATCTGAGATTAACTAGAATCATGTATACAACAAGGAGAGTATAGTATGTAGGAGCAGGGAAGCCACAAGAGGAGTTAGAAAATCCTCAGAAAATGCTTGAACAGATTTGGTTGAGGTATTGGTTTCAAAGGAGAGATTTTCCCTGGTGACTATGGAGCAATCTCCTTAGAGTATGGGTATTGATAAGACTGAGACGAAGAGCCGGGCATGGTGGCACACGCCTGTAATCCCAGTGGCTCAGGAGGCAGAGGCAGCAGGATCACAAGTTCAAGACCAGAGGCAGTCTACGTAATTTGGTGAGACCCTGTCTCAAAAAAAAAAGTAAAAAAAATGGGCTGGGGGTGCAGCTCAGTGGTGCAGCATTTGCAGAGCATGCAAGTGTGAGGCCCTGGTTTCAACCCCCAGTACCACCAAAAAAAAAAAAAAAAAAAAGAAACCAAAGGCTATTCTGGAAAGAAATCTGGTGAAAAACAAGTTTAGCTCTGAAAATTTACTCTGATCAGTTATTGATTTATTTCCCCTTTCCCTCTAACCTACCCAACATGGGATAGCTGAATTTTTTTTTTTTTTCATTTTGAATGAATTTGTCATGGGCAACATGGAGAAACAGTTTTCATCAAATACTTTAAGGAAGGAAAAAGATATTTTTCTCCTCTGATTATCCTTTTTTGGTTCAATCATGCTGTGTTGGTGAGATTACCAAATCTATTCAGAACATGAACAGGCAACATGAAGCTGAATTGTATCTGTGAAGTAGAGTCATTTTCAATAGTGAACCAAACTTTCTGCCTTCATTAGTTCCAGAAGGATAGAAATCATTTCTGTTAAACTATTTAGTTCACAGTAACCACCATTCTGTGAGCAATTGATGCTATAAAAATTAATTTTGAAAATTACATTATGTTTGCATTTAGAAGGATAAAATAGAAAATCTTGTTTTAGAATATCTAGGTTGCCGGCTTTTTAATACCCATCAGTTTAAAACCAGGTCTAAATAAGAAAAATTCCATTTGTATATTTTTCCCATGAAGGGTTCTGTACTTCCTCCAGAAAGCAGGACACTTGATCTCACCATAACCAGATGGTTATGGATCCCAGTTATAATAGTCTAGGGCTTGCCTGGCTACCTTTGTTCCTATATTCACCTCAGAAAATTGAGATCTAATTAAAATGAAACAAAACATATTCCTCAAAGAATTTGCATTAGGTCTTCAATTTAGAAAATATTTCCAAGGCAATTTTCAGTACAAATTTTTGATACAAGAAACAATTCAAATCTCATTCCTGGCCCATGCAGCAGAACAGTATCACAAATATTTGAGCCTGAACTGGAGGTATCAATTAAAATCTAACCCAATCTTTGGCATTAAAATAGTTGTATGAAGCTCTTTTTCTTTCTTTTCATTTGCTAAATGAGATCATGTTCACCCACTTAAGACATCTTGATGAAATAATATGGATTTTAGGGGAATTTAAATATAGGAAATATATTTTTAAGAATGCTCTCAGTATGATTTTATCTTTTGTACCTAAAGAGGTAAAAATATGTTTAAATTTAGATTTGTGTTTCTTCCAAAAGTATTCATTTCCTAAAATATTTTCTGTCTGGGGTGGTAAAGTTGTGGGTGTTTCAGTCCCTTTATACTCTTCTCTCTGTCATTCTCTCCCCCGTCCTCTCTCTCCTTCACACACACACACACACACACACACACACACACACACACACACTCTTCCTTTTTCTCTTTCTCTATCCTTTCTCCTCTTTTTTCCTTCTCTTCCTTCTATTCCTTCTCTTCCTCCTCTTTCTCCTTCATCCTTTATTTTACTTTACTGTGTGTGTGTGTGTGTGTGTGTGTGTGTGTGTACATGCGCTGAGAATTGAACCAAAGGCTTCTCACATGTTAAGCACATGCTTTACCACTGAACAACTCCCCCAATGCCATGACACTTTTTCTAAATCAGGCCTTATATTAGATAATAAAAATATAACACATGACGAGTAAGAGGGAGAGAAGACCAGTGAGGAGATGATGAGTATAGAACCTGGTAAGTATAATAAGAATTCTATGAACATACACTTGTGCTGTCCTAGAGGAAAGAAAAGGCTAAATAATATCATTGCAAATGTCAGATAGAGGAGTTTTCTTTTGTTTAACATTTTTTGCAATTCTACTTTCAACAGATTTGTGATTTAAAGCATTTATTTTTCTTATACAAGAAAGTAGTTTCCTCTAAAAATGGTCAACCTGACTTTCATATAGATGTATTTCTTAGGAATAAATCTCCAGAAAATATTCTTCACAGTGGATATTTCTTCCCCCAAATAAGCATAGCTATTTAGTGTCTATATAGTGTTTTGACTCACATTCATCTTTTCCTAACCCTCATATACAAAGGTTCTGCAGCACTATCAGCAGAATATAACTTTCAGCAATATCTATGTTCTATCTAGTGTTCTGTTACTAAGCTTCAAAGAGAGGTCTAATTTAAGACCTACGATGTGTTCAAACCTGTAGTTCCAGATAAGGATTCTCCCTCTTATATAATGCATTTTAAAATGAGAGCACAAAGCCCACATCAGTGTCAGATTTCTCTGTTTATCTCTGAGTATTCTTGAAGCCTTAAATTGAAGAAGGAATACAAGGTCTGTGAGCTACAATAATTAGTGCTGGTGGCGGTGTAGCAGTGTTGATGAAAAGAAACCATAATTTCTGTTAAAATCCTTAGGGTCTCCTTTCTGAAAAAAAGCTTGCTAAGTTTCTTTTTAAAGCTGAGATCAAATAACTCAAGCAGACACTGTGACAAAACCATTTGCAGGAAAGAAACCTATGGTATGACTCACTCACCCACCAAAATGACACTCTCTACACCTACTGGTTCCTTGCTTTTGCTTGCTGAAAACTTTTAGTCAAAGCATTTGAAAATCAGTCTGCATGTCAAATCCTCATGAAAATTTACTTGCAGGCATCTTTTCTTTCATCCTTGTCCACTTCACCTTTTTTCCATTGGCCTAGGTAATGAACAATATAGTAATTATTCATTAATAAGGTCTACATGTGACAGAAAACTCATTTTTCTGTCCAAGTTAACCTAGGTAATGTGACTTGCTTTGCTTTGCTTCATCACTCCATTCCCAAAGGCTGAGAGAAGATTCTCTGACTGTTGGAATTCTACTAGTCCTCTACTTCATCCCAGCTCGCCTCCCTAAGACCCTGTGCCACTGAGGACAAACTTTGCAGACCAAGGTCAGCAAACTGCCCTTGGAAACTTTTGTCCTATAATACAAAAATCAGCTGACTTCACTTGCCTTTGAATGTATTTGGAAAAATTGAAGACAAATGGTGGCAAATTACTTTCAAAGAATTAGATTTGATGCTTATGACATATCCAAATACTATGAAAAATGAATATACTGACTGACACATGTTAGGCTTGTTGAATGAATGCATGAACACAGCATAGTGCTGATTATCTAGTCCTATATTTTTTATTCAAAACCTTTTATTGCACATCTGTGTCAGGCAGATATTCACTGTGCTGTGCACTATGACCTTGAGCCCATCATGCTGTCGCCAGTCTGAAAAGTCATTTTGGTCACTTTATATAGATGAAAATTTATATTATAGACATACTGTGTCTCATCTTGCAAAGTATATCTGATATTAACAAGAGTATGAAAATGCCCTTTTATTTTGTAATTCTAGACACATCTTACATCAGAGAGAAGCCAACTACATACTTTAATTTTTCCTAGAAATATGTTAACTCAGCCATCTCCTTTACATAGGAGGGAACTTGGAAACCAGAGACCAAACATTTAAGTTATATAAAGTGAAATGAGTAGTTACAGACAAACCAGAATAAAAAGTCTTATCTTCTTTCATCTATATTAGACTGCTCCTTGGCTTGTTTATTTTCATTAAGTTCATAATTAATTGGACAATATCCCATATCTGTCATTATTTTAAAACATGAGTATAATTGCAGATTTTCATAGGTTGTATTGGCCTAAAATTAAGATTATATTTTTTTCCATAAAACTCTGAGGATTTTCTCCCAGAAATAGTCTATATTTTAAACATTATCATTAGGTCTTTCTTTATGCATTTCTTGATTCTGAACACATTCACTGTGTCTTTCAGCAGAGGTGGAAACTAATAGGAAACCATAATTTATTGAATGAAAACAGTTCATTTATTTGAGGACAATTAACTAACCCCTTTTTGGTATTCTATATTTTCCAGTTAATTTATCTGAATTACCTTGCTTCTATATGAGATAACTTGTTGATATATTTTTGACCCAGAGTAAATGCTTATTAAAATAGGATTAATATATTAGCATTATCCTTTTAAACAAATATTTCCAAGATATTTTATTCATGAATATCAACAAGGAATGGGAGAAATAGGACACTCACTGAGTATCTGTCGTGTATCAGAGATGTTGTAATTATTTAGTCATATTTAATCATTGTGAAAATTGCTTCTGAAGTCTTCCCATTTACAAACATGAGAACACAGAGACACAGCAAGGTTGACTACCTTGCCCAATGTCATAGAATTAAGAAGCAGCAAGGACAAGGTATGAATCCAGTTTGCCATAGCAAGACTTATTCTCTTCCCAACACAGACAAATGAGCAAAATACACCCATTCTTGGAATGGGATTTTGAGTATAGAAAGGTTAATTCCCATATTTCAAGGGACTAATAAGCCCTGGAGAGCCAGGCCCAATTCCTGAGATCTCAACTTGAGCTCTGCCTAGAATGTGTCCTTAAAGCCCGACTTTTCCCATCTATGCACAAGAGCTGGAACACTCAGGAGAGGTTCCAGATTGACATCTGGTGATTTAATGTTTCCCTAGAGTTACATAGAATGAGAATCTGGCTTATATTTTCTTTTCCCTACATAGCAGCTCATAATGACTCGTCTGTTGCTGGCTGTTAAAGTCTTGGCAGACCGGGTGAGTGCAAGAAGCAAGGGTAACAGAGCCAGGATGTCTCAGTTGCTTAAGGATGACAGTAGCTGACCCAAGCACCATTTTGGATTCCAACTTTTGCTTTGGGCAGTCATTTAATGTTTCTGTGCCCAATCCTCCAATCTGTAAAATGGAAAGAGTAATACTGATGAACCTTTCTGAGAAGCTGTGAGGCAGAAGCCAGACATGATTAACAGAGAATTTGGGATATAGAAAAGGCAGTAGAAAAGTTTAAAATCACTTCAGTGTGGGGACCATTTGATATAAATATGATTTAAATTATTCTGTTTGGCAATGCTGCAAATCTTCAGTCTAGCATTGGCTGTTATATATGGCCAGTCTTTCAGGAATGACTTCAGCAATAACAGATCTATGGAAATTTTGCAAGAAAATAGTAGAAATATATCAAATAAAACATGTGCATTAAATACTCCTTTCTCCATCTTCTCAGTAGGTTTCTTGAGGTCATAATCTAAGTCTTCATGTTTCACAGGCTCTGCAGCATCTACTTCAGAGCCATGCACCAAAGAAACCATCCAGTTCAGAGTCATTAATCATGATAGGGTTCCAGGCCAAGAGAAGCTCTGATGAAAGGTCTCCTGGACTTCAAGTTTTTGATAGAATGGCTAATGTCTTCAATGAGTTTTGTGCTTCTTGGGCATACTTCCTAAGTACAAATTATTAAGAGGTTCCATTTTTTCTACTTTCTAGTTTTTCTGGGTTCTATGATTATACAGTCAATTGCACAGGGATATGATTTGGGCACACAACCAGTGCAACTTTACTCCACCCTAAACTCATCAGAAAGTGGCCATGCACACCCGTTCAAGCCTGGACAGAGTCCTCTTTACAGTTTCATTTTTCTCACTCATATGAGGAATAATACTTCCTGTTGGCAAGATGTAATTTATATGATATGATTAAACTCTGGACCCTCGTTTCTATTAAGAGAATTCACAGTTGTTAGGGGAAAGAAAAGAGTAAAAGCTGTTTAAGGAAAGTTGTTGTGGTCCAGAAAGTATTATTCAGTAGTTTGCTACTGCAAGGGTCAAGGGTGAGGGGCAGACTAGCAGCATGGAAGTTGGAAGCTGTGGATACTCAGTGACACCCCAATTTTGGAATCAAGGTCCTCATTCTGACACAATCCCCGGGTACTTCATAAACACATTAAGAACGAGAAACACTTGTCTACAATATAGGTTTTAAGATAATTAGAGAAAGTTGAGGTTATAAGGCCTGCAGCCATAGCCCTGTGGCATCTGATTCTGTCAGATCTCGGAAGCTAAGCAGGGTCGGGCCTGGTTAGGACGTAGATGGAAGACCGCCTGGGAACACCAGGTGCTGCAGGCTTGGGAGATGGACCCGGCAACCCACTCCCAAAAATCGTTCTGCCATTGAAAACCCTATGAACATCAGAGAAGCACTGACAATAGTGTTTATTCTGTTGTACATAGTGTCTCTATGAGTTGGATACCAACTGAATGGCACCTAACCACAACAACAACAAGGTTATCAGTAAAAGCCAAGTGATCTTGTATTTAGCAGTGGTATTTTTGGGCCCTGTCATTATCATTGGTGCATGGTCTCTAATGGAAAAATGACCTATTCTCACTGTCCAAGAAATTGCAAAGAACCAGAAAAGTAAAGAAGCATAGAGGCTAAGTCTTTCTTCCTATGCAATTATGGAAGGTCCTCCTCTACATTGCCTGTTTCTGCTTTGGTGCTTTGAGGTTTTCTCCACACATACCCGATACTACTACTCCCCCTTCTGCAAGGAGGCCAGAGTCTTAGCTACCAGTTCACCCTTCTCTCTCACCTGCATCAAACCAACAGGTTGGGAGAACTCCAACTAGTTTTCTTTATATATAACCATGAGTCCCTTTGATTTGTCCTAAGAGGGAGAAGCAACAGCACAATTGCCTAACTAGCTTACTTTGGCTCCTGGATGCCAAGGCAGATGTTACAAATGACATACCATCTCTGTTCAGGGCCTCAGTGTGGAAATTACTCAGCAGAGCAGACATGGGCCTTTCTGTTTTACTGCCAGTTATGAGCTTGTGAATAGCACACAGCACTGCCCTGATTAGTGGATGCTTTCCCTCCCTCCTCATAATCACAGGGACTGGAGCGGAATGATAAGGAGAGCTTCCATGACAGAGTTGGTGGGATGGGGCTGCTTTCTCTTTTCTCTTTTGTTGTATTTCTCTTAATGCAGATAACCCTTTGAAATGTGATTTTGGGGGGTTTGACTGACTCACCTGAGCCATCAGCAGCCTCACATTTCCAATATAGTTCCCTTATCACTGTCCTAATTGAGGCTTGAAAGCACCCGTGGGACAGTTTCAGTGTTAGTGCACAGCTGTTGGGTTGTACAATTCCCTGCTGCCTACCAGGGAAGGTTGATTCTCCTATTGTACTGCAATGAATAATCACCTTAATTTTTATTAGAGGTTTATCTTCAGAACTTGCCTAACTTTTCCAAAAAGCTCAAGGGAATTTGTCAGTTGGAAAAGGATTTGGCTAGTATTGCTCAGGGATTTTTTGGGGGGAGCACATCCCAACTCCGGCACTGTCCCTTTCTCTTTTGCATATTCAGGCAAGAGCTGAGGCGTGAGCAAGGGGGAATGTCTGGACGGTTGTAGCTCACAGTGCTCAGGTGTGTGTGACTCATTTCCTGTGGATCCTACTGGTATGGAGCTCTGACTCTCACCTTCCTTTGATGTATTGAAGGACGTAGAAGAAACAGAAGTGGCAAGTGGTTGTATTTAGGTTCTGATAAGAAGACACACATGTTTAGTAATGGAAATATTGCCCACTCTGTGTGAGTATATATGGAGGTACCTATTAAGTAGTGACTAATTTCTTTATGGTAATAAGCATCTATGTAATTTCTAGTATACACAGATCACAGATGTGGCACCCCCATATGTAAATCTCTCTAAAAGCAAAAATAGTATCTGAGTTGTTTACACAGACAAAGACTTACTTTAAGCCAGAGAAGAAAATTGCTTTCATCTTGAATTGTTAACTGTGATCAATTGTTAGTGACTGCTTGGAGTCCTGTGTTGAGAAGATTATTGAAGCAACTGCAGGGCTCAACCGAAGAGCAAACCATGCTAAATTGCACAGAAGGGAGTGGCAATGTTTGCACTACATGCTTTCTCTGTACCATTCATACATATTCTGACTGTAATTCATTACCACTTGGAAGGAAAAAGAAATCTGCAATGCTGTGTGAGAGCTAGCTCTGATGAATTCATAGGTGCTTTCTTATTTAGAGATATGGGTTTTACTTAGTAAACCAAGGCAGCTTGCCTGAATAAATGTTTTCAGGCTGTCCTAAATATACTACACAGTTCACACAGATTAGAGCACACACCCAGTATTCAGAATACTATGTGTTTGTTTTGTTGTTGCAGCTTTCTCTGTTCTCATATTTCACTGGATTTGGTGACAGAGGACTTGGGCTAAAACCCTAAGCAAAAATACAGCTTAAGGTTGGCATGGCCATGAACCCATCTCTCACCTTCTCTGGGCTTCACTTCTTTCTTTGAAAGCTGTAGACAGAATCATATAAAACAAGATATGTTGATATGGTCACAGTAGTTGTTGCTGGACTTGAGAGAGAGGAGAGGGGGAAATCAAGAAGGAGTTTGCAGTTACATAGATAGTGAATAACGATTAGTTAAATCTGAACCCCTAGCAGTTTCTTTCTGAAACTGAAACACTTAAACACCAAAATATATGGAAAAGCAAACAATTTTAGCTATAGAGTGAATGTTAAATATTTGAGAAGAACATGAGCATGTACATGCAGGCCAGGCCTCTCTGCTGATGTCAACATATGTACTTGAACACTTCCTCTCTGGCTTGCCTGGAGTCACATAGAGCTTCTGATATGGTATGCCTATCTTCTTCCAATGTATAGTGATGAACCCTCTTCTCCAGCTTATACTGATCAAACACATGCATATGTCTATCTTCTACATGGCTGAATGAGTTGGTAGTAACACTGGGTAAATTTCATTGTAAAAGATTCTTCACAAAGCAGGCAACTAAGGCAAAGAAAGGCAATGGATTTGGTGATGCTTACTTGACAAAACGAGGTAAGATAAAATGAAAATGATGAAGTTTCTGAGTTGGAGGTTTATAAAGCAGATACGAACTACATGAAGATAACTAAAATCTCAGTATTTTTGGTACAGGCTGGTAATGTTTATTCTGGCAAACAAAACAGTGATAACTTTTTGTCCACTATTTTTGCTGTTAACTCACTTCAGATGTCCTGGGCTTTGGCCCCTGGGTGTTACCTCTTCCCAAAGTATGCTTTCCTTACTTCCAGGAAACAGTCTTAAGGACAGTGACGTCTTTGCCACTGATAACTTTCTAAGCTTGGGTGAATATTTTAACCTATCTGTACATCATATGGGCTGGTTTTTAGTTCATTAGTAGAGAGCTGCTCTTCACTCTCTGAGCACTCAGGTTCGATCCCCAGCACCACAAAAATGGGAGAAAGACATGGCAATCCACTCCTGAGGCCATCCCCAAATAATCAGCCATTGAAAACCCTATGAGGATCATAATGAGTTAGACCCAACTCGACAGCACCTACTAACAACAATGTACATCATATCCTTCATTTGCAAACTGAAGAGAATATCATATATAACTCATAGACTTCTGGTAAGAATTTAGTAAAATATATGTAAACCTCAAAAAATGATATTTGTCATGATAATGTTAGCTGCTGCCTCAATTGTTAACATCACTAGTGGACAAACACTGATCTAATAAGGTACATCAAGGTTCTCAGAGTGTGGTCTGCAGACTCCTGTCTCCAAAGCCCTTTTAGGTAGCAAGGTCAAGATTATTTCCATAATAATACTAGGATGTTATTTACCTTTTTCCAAGCCATTGATCTTATACCAGAGATGCCAAAGCAGTGGTGGAGAGAACTGTCACATTGAAGGTAGAGCCACAGAATGCCATCCCAAAATACTAGCTGTTATTATATTCTTCACCACCACACACTCACAGTTAAGAAATCAGTACAGTTTTTAATGAAATAGAAGGAAATATTTTTTCTGCATTCTCAATATTCATTTCTAATAGTAAGTAATAGATATAACCCACATGAACAAAAGTTCAATGATTTTTAAGAATAAAAAGATTCTGAGACAAAGAAAATTAAGAACTATTAGGCTATTCTATAGGCTAATGTTTGTCAAAATATATTCTTCAGATATTTTCTTCTTAAAATCTGGATTTCTTTTAAAATTTTCAATTTCTCCAGCCAATGATCTATAAGATCACTACTACCAGGTGGGGGAAGTACACCTGAATTTCAAATAACCTCTGCTGTGTGAAACTCATATGTAATAAAATGTGATAACTTAAACTATAAATAAGAATCTTTCTACTTTCCATGATATGCAAATAAATTTAACAAAAATTACAGCTCACTGTAGGTACTCTTCTTTCAATGTGTCTAGTCTATAACTCTATTTTCTTCCCATAGATAAATGCTAATTTTTCTACTATCATACCAGGGGTCTAAAGGGTTTCATTTAAAAGGAAGATTCTTCTAACCTTTTGTCCCTCACTCAAGTACTCATGGACATACCCAGTGCATTCCACATATGAATTCCAATGGCTATGACTACTCTCAAAATGAGATTTAGACTCAGGAAGATTTGGTAAGGAGATCTTTATGATGATGGTTTTAATTTGGATATGGTGACTAAATTACTGACACTGCCCTTGTGGACAAATATGATCACTGAGTGAGCATATCAAGGTTTCTCTTTTTATACAAAATTTTGTTGTGGTAAAATACACATCATAAAATTTAGCATTTTAACTATGTTCAAGTGTACAGCTCAATGGCATTATGTACACTCGTATTATTTTATAACCATTACCACCACCTATATGTAGAGCTTTTTCATCTCCCTCAATTGAAACTCTGTTCCTGTTAAATACTAATGATCCTTTTCTCTTTCCTCCAGCCACTGAAAATCATCTAAGTTTCTCTCCAGCCTACTATTGAATGTGCAGCAGCATTGTAGCAGGTGGTAACTGGGGTAATTCTGCTTGAGCCGATATGCATCAAGGTGCATAGTAGACATGAATACTTCTTTGCATAGTAAGTGCATAGTACCATCCTCTTTAGAAACAGAGAGAACTTCAATAAATTCTGTCCTTACATAGGATAGGTAAATAAACTTGAAGCCCCAAACTTTTACTTGTCCAGAGACATTATGAATTATATGTTTTAATGCATCAGCTCATTATATATTTTGTTATCTTTGACTAGGGTAAACTGTATTATGTGTTCCTCAGAAAGTTCTAGAATCACAATTATGAACTTAGATTTAGAAGGAACCTCAAAGTCTAGCCAATTTAATTTACCCATTTGATACTTGGATCTACCTATGGAAAGCTCATTACACACAGAGGCTGAACATTTAATCTTTGGACTATTTAGATTGCTAAAATAGTACATTACATGAACATGTGGCCTCTATAATTTCAAAACATCATTCCTAACTTCATCTCTTGAGAAATAGTGAAAACAACTATTATGTCTTCCCTTGGTCTTCCTTTTCTAAGATAACATCACTAGCCCCAGAAGGTGTTCACAAAAGGAAGATTTAATTCCTTCAGCATTCTGCTCACCTTTCTGGAATAAACTCTGGTTTACTGATTCTCTTCTCCAAGCGATGCTACATCAAGAGACATAGATGATTTTTAAAATAAGACAGGGGAGCCTGTTAGAGACTGTCTGGCCAGTTAGACTGTAGCTAAACCAGCACCTTTGTTATTCAGAATCTTATAATCATAGTATGTGAATGCAGCCCAATGCATGCCTGTTCTTTTATCAAACATAATCCAATGCAAATTCATATTTATGTTATTATTATAAAAATTTATAAAAGTCATATCTTTACCTTCCCCAAGCTGTTCTTTCACAACTATGGTATTTCTAAATTTTTTCCTAACCTAAGATCAGGCACTTAGACATCTAGTAAACTTAATTTTGTTGGCTTCTTTTTGGAAACTGAAACTGATTCTACTGTATAGTATCTTTTCTCCTTCTTAGAGCATAGACTGTCTGAAAATTTGGTAAACCTTTATATGATATTCAAGTGACTGACAAAATCTATGAGGAGAATGTGGCCACTGTGGACAGAATCCATCAACAATTTGTAGAAACCTCCTTCTATATTAGTGGGGATTTGTAGCATCTGCATACCTAAAGGGGCTGGGATTTGGCTCAGTTGGTAGAGTACTGCGCTGCAGTCTCTGATGTCTGAGTTCAATTCCCAGCACTGCAAAAATGGGAGAAGGACCTGGCAATCAACTCCCAAAGCAATCCCAAAACAGTCAGCCATTGAAAATCCAATGAGGGTTGCTATGAGTCGGATATACCAACTTGATGGCACCTAACAACAACAACAAGCACACCTAAAGCCTGCAGCCATACCACTATGGTGTCTGATCCTATCAGATCTCAAAGCTAAGCAGGGTTGGGCCTGGTTAGTACTTGACTGGGAGACCTTTTGGGAATACCAGGTGCTGTAGGCTTGGGAAAAGGACCTGGCAATCCTCTCCCCAAAAAAACAATCTGCCATTGAAAACCCTTTGAATAGCAGAGAAGCACTGACAATAGTGTTTCCCCTGTTGAACAGAGGGTCACTATGAGTTGGATACTAACTTGATGACGGCACCAACAACAAAAACAAAAACAAAATACCTAAAATTCCATCAGCCAGACTTTGTCTCTTCATTTTTATTATTTATTTATGTATTTATTTATTTATTGCAAAATTAGGCGCTGAACCCAAGACCTCGTATGTAATTTTCAAGCAGTCTACCATTGAACTGCATCCTCAACCCTTTTTAAATTTTTTACTTTGCGACAGGATTTTGCTAAGTTATGCAGGCTGCCTCTGACCTGGAATTTGTGATCCTCTTGCTACAGCCTACTGAGTCACTGGGATTATAGGTGTGCGCCACCACATCTGGTTTCTTTCTCCATTTTATCTGTAAACTATCACAAGCACTGTTAAATGCCTTGGTGAGCTCATTTGATGGATGTCTCTGAATTTTATTTACTTCTTGCAATTTAATGGAAGATTTAAAATTATCACCTTTGAGGTGCACGGTAAGTATTTGTGAGGTAAGGTCAACTAGACCTTCTGAGTTTATTGGAAGAAAAGGGGCTATGTTCCTATAATTATTAGGAATAATAAAATAATTGACTTCAAAGAGCTCTAATTCTTCTATAACTATTTCCATCTACTGGATAAATGGCTACTTAGAACTAAGAGACAAAGCTAATACAATTCTGCAACTAGTGACCAGTAGATTTTGAACTTGAAGTGTTTTTTATCTTTTTCTGTTTTTCTGTTTTTCTTTCATTAATATCAAGAGCATTTCTGTTTTAGTTAAAAAGATAAAAAGAAAGAAAAATTGAGAGCATCACCTGCTCTTCATCATTTGGCTTTCACTCATCCTCTTCCCATACACAGATCGATTATTGCTAGTCTGTGTTCATGGAGGAGGGAAAAAAGATGCTTATGGGCAAGAGGCTGATTTTTAGGTTCAAGTACATCATCTATTTATAAAGACCAGGTAAGTGGGTCTTAAGGCAGAGAGCCTAACAGACCCTTTAACCACTGGAGAGTGCTCTAGATTTGAAGGTCGAAGTTCTGATGTATTTTTCCTGGTCCACTTAACTGTATCATCTAAACTTGATAAAAATGACCTTACAATGGCAGTCATTTTCTTGAAAATATTAGAAAATGCTAGAAAGCAACTTAGATTAGTAGAAAAGTAAGCACTTAATGGGCTGGACAATCATAAAGACTTTGAGTTGGGGGTGTGGAGAGAGGTAGTTTGGCTGTACAGAATCTGAACCAATTACAAATAAACTCCCTCCTTCCAGGACCAGGAGCCCAGAAGCCCCTTCACACCACACTAAAGATGCTAGGAAAAATCAATAAGCTATTGAATTGGTTTCTCTGGGGGAGAACACAGTGTATTTTGTAATTTCAAAATAGCTTTTTTATTAGAGAGCTGAAGAGGGTAGAGCAGACATTACATTTCTATGAAATATAAGCCAGGCAACATTTGGATCTGTTTTAAAATTAATAGAGTTTCAATCTTTTTTATTTTGGCAATAGATTGAGTTGTGATGTCTGCTAACACTGTCTTCATTTTGATTTAGTAAGCATTTGTTAAGAACAGCTTTATATTTCTCTAGCTGAGTCACAGAAGCCCCCTCTCTCCTCTGGATACTAAATAAAGTATAAAATAGATTGCAGCAAAGCTAAATAAATACATCCTTAATTTTTCCAAGCACATGTATAAAAAAATATGGTTTGGGGTGTCAGGAGTAGAGGAAAGATGGTTGCTGTGTAGGTTTAGTTATCAAAATCCACAGCATATAGGCTGACAGCTTTTGAAATACATAAACTGTTTCTCTCTGTCTCCTGTTTCCATAGCAACAGAGTGCACAAAACCTTAGTTTTTGCACATAGAGAGAAAAATGGGAATGGAGTATGGAATTGTCTGGAACAAAAGAAGAATGAAGAAAATGGAAAATTAAGCATCTATAGTGATCAAAAGGCTCAGACTTATTCACAATTCCTTGATGTTCTTATTTCAAAATATGTATTTGAAGCCATGTTGGGATAGCTTAAAAGAGAGGTCAGGACCTAAAAGATTAGAGCATCCCCATCCCCCTTCTGCAAACTGGAAGAGTCAACAACCCCTTCCTTCTTTGTCTTGAGAAGTTTCATTTTGACTCCCTCCTTCAAGGCATTCTTGCTGGCACTTTCTTGTTCAGCTCTTGTCTCTTTAATATCCCTCAAGTTGATTGTTAAGATCTCTGAATTTTCTGTTTTCTCCCTCTTCTCACTAATGTTAGGGAGCAAGTGACAATGCACTAAATTTAATAAATAATGGGAAGATGTGGCATATTCTTTAAGAAATGGTGTCATAAAGAAAGATATTGAAAATAGGCAAGCAAACCTAGCCCAAGGACTATACTTCACTTGGAATTTCCAGTAGAGAAGAAATTAAGGGGCTACCTCAGTGCTGAAAGTGTGTATCTCACTTGATGTTGTTGTTGTTAGGTGCTGTAGAATCGAGTCAGTGTTTGGCTCATAGCGACCCTACCTACAACAGGTAAAATACTATTGTCAGTGCTTCTCTGCTATTCATAGGGTTTTCAATAGGAGATTGATTTTTGGGAGTGGGTTGCTGGGTTCTTCTCCCAAGCCTACAACACCTGGTGTTCCCAGGCAGTCTCCCATCCAAGTACTAACCAGGTCCAACCCTGTTTAGCTTCCGAAATCTGATGGGATCAGATGTCACAGTGCTATGGCTGTAGGCATTTAATACTTAGCACGAGGGGCGCACAATGTACATTCATCTGTTTAGAGGTCTCTCTTTCTCTCATATGAGCTCATATTTATTTCTGAGATTACCTTAAATTTCATCTGAAACAGGGCTATGGAAAATTTAGCCAATGCAATAAATATTTTACCAAATGATCCTTCCTACAGACACAAAAAAGTGATTATAATTCAGTCAAGATAATAGCTTTGTTTAAGCAAATCAGAGTTTGCATTTTCTTTTACCTTAACATGAATAAAGTACTTTTAGGGACTTTCTCATAGGAAGCCTAGTAGAAACTGAAAGGAAGTGAGCATTGCCAAATCCTAGCCTCTCCTCCTAGTGGAAGGATCCTGAAGTATTGCATTTCATATTGTTGTTGTTGTTAGGCGCCATCAAGTCGGTATCCGACTCATAGTGACCCTCTGTACAACAGGGGAAACACTATTGTCAGTGCTTCTCTGCTGTTCATAGGGTTTTCAATGGCAGATTGATTTTTGGGAGGGGGTTGCCAGGTCCTTCTCCCAAGCCTACAGCTTCTGGTGTTCCCAGGCGGCCTCCCATCCAGGTACTAACCAGGCCCGACCCTGCTTAGCTTCTGAGATCTGACAGGATCGGATGCCACAGGGCTACAGCTGCAGGCAAAGATATAATTAAATGGCATCTAATTTTTAAAACAATATGAATTAGTATTTGTGAAATACTCACTGATCCCGTCAGATCTCAGAAGCTAAACAGGGTTGGGCCTGGTTAGTACCTGGATGGGAGACCGCCTGGGAACACCAGAAGCTGTAGGCTTGGGAGAAGGACCTGGCAACCCCCTCCCCCAAATCAATCTGCCATTGAAAACCCTATGAACAGCAGAGAAGCACTGACAATAGTGTTTCCCCTGTTGTACAGAGGGTCTCTATGAGTCGTGTACCAACACAACAGCACATAACAACAACAACATGCTTATATGCATTTCATATACTCTCTACTAATTACTTGATCTTGGGTGAAGGACACCAACTCATCAGCACCTAACAACAACAACAACAACAACAACAACAACAACAACAATTACTTGATAGGTATTTGGTTGTTTTTAGGTGATGTCAAGTGAGGTCCCACTCATAGCAAACCTACATACAACAGAACTCCCTGATTCTGTGCCAGGCACATGATCTTTTTTATGTTTAAGCCCATTTTTGCAGACATAGTGTCAATCCATCTAGGTGAAGGTCTTCCTTTTTTTTGTTGGCCTGCAAATCACCCAAACATGATGTCCTTCTCCAGGGACTGGTACCTCTTGAAAACATGTCCAAAATGTGTAAAGCACAGTCTAATCATCCTTGTTTCCAAGGAGCATGCTGATTGTTCTTCTTCTAGGACAGATCTGTTGATTCTAATTGTAGTCCATGGTATATTCAATATTCTTCTCCAGCACCACATTTCAAAAACATCAATTCTTTTTCAGTTTCTGTTACCCTATGTCATGCTTTCATATCCCTTTAAAATACCTGAAAATACCATGGCAGAGTCAGGTGCACCTTCATCTTCAATGTGACATCTTTACTTTTCAACACTTTAGAGAGGTGTTTTGCAACAGCTTTTCCCAGTGCAATGTCTTTTGATTTCTTGACTCCTGCTTCCATGGGTGTTGATTGTAGAACCAAGTAAAGCAAAACCTTGGACAGTCTCAATCTTTTCTACATTTATCATGAGGTTGCATACTGACCTAATTGTAAGGAGTTTTGTTTTCTTAAATGCTGATGCTCAATCCATACTGAAGGCTGTGTTCTTTGATCTTCAGTTATGTTTCAAACACTCTTCACTTTCAGCCAGCAGAATTGTGTCATATGCATAATGCAAGTTGTTAATGAGTCTTTCTCCAATCATGATGCCTCATTCTTCTTCATAAATTTCAGATTATTAACTCAGCATAAAGATGGAATAGGTATAGTGAAAGGATACAGCCCTGATACAGACATTTCTTGACTTTAAACTAAACAATGTTTCCTTGTTCTGCTCAAACAACTTCTTCCTGGTCCATGTATAAATTCCTCATGAGTACAATTAAGTGCTCTGGTATTCCTATTCTTCACAGTGTTATCCATAATTTATTATGATCCACACTGTCAAATGCCTTTGCATAGTCAAGAAAACAGGCATCTTTCTGGTATTCTCTGCTTTGAGCTAATATCCATCTAACATCAACAGTAGTGTCTCTGGTTGCACACCCTATTCTGAATCTGACTTGATTTTCCAGCAGTTCCCTGTCTGTATACTGCTACAGTCACTTTTAAATGATCTTTAGCAAAATGTATGTGATACTAATGATATCATCTGATAATTACCACATTTGATTGGATCCCCTTTCTTGGGAATAGGCACAAATATGGATATCTTCCAATCAGTGGACCAGGTAGCTCTTTTCCAAGTCTCTTGTCATAGACAAGTGAGCATCTCCACTGTTGCATCTATTTGTTGAAACATCTCCTTTGCTATTTCCTCAATTCCTGGAGCCTTGTGTTTTACCAATTTCTTCAAGGCAGCTTTCACTTCTTTCTTTAGTACAATTGGCTCCTGATCATATGCAACTTTTAAATGGTTGGTCATCCACCAATTATTTTTGATATAATGACTCAGTATTCTTCATCTTCTCTTAATGTTTCCTATGTTATTTAATAGAGTTTTCAATGGCTAATTGTTTCGGAAATGGGTTAGACACATCTTTCTCCCTAGTCTGTCTTAATCTAGAAGCTCAGCTGAAACTGTCCACTATGGGTGACCCTGCTTGTATCGGTAATACTTGTGGCATAGCTTTCAGCATCACAGGAGCACACAAACCTGCACACTATGGCAAACCAACAGATGTGTGGGAGAATATTATGCTAATAAAGAGAAATGTGCATTCCTTTACTCACTTACCACCAATTTAATGATCAAGAATATCTATTGTTACCTATGCACTTGAGGACAAGTTCTAGATGTGCAGCAGAATCATCAAGGCCAGGTATTTGAATTAGTTTTGCCTGAGTAAACCTAGATCAAGAAGCTAATTGCTGATCCTCCCTAGGAGAGAAAATGAATATAATACTACCAAGAAGGAAGTTTAATGCTACTGTGGATCTTGGCATTTTGTACAGAATTCTCAAAGAGAATTTTCTAAATGCAGGACATGCCCTAAATATATAATGACATGCTGAACTGGATTAAATCAGATGAAGCCATTACTGTCTATTTGTAAATAATAGACCTTTTAAAGAAGCCTATGATTGAAAAAATTTTACACCAATATACTACAATAGCTTCTATGGGGCTTTTTGTTTTGAGAGGGAAAATAAATAAAACATGTTTTCTAAAACTACCAAAACATATATTGACCAGCTAGCCTACAATGAAAATTACTGGGTTAAGAAAAATTATATTAAAAAAATAAAGGAATAAAAAGTAAATCAAAATATAAATCCTCTTTAATAAGAAGCTCTTGGAACAGGAACTTCAGAAGTTTTCAATTTTGATAATACTAACAACATGTTATATTTTGACTTGCCCAATTGACTTTTGCTAGAGATAAGAGTTACCTATAATGGTCTGTCCTCAAATAGTTAATGTTCTTTCCTGCATTTTGTGTTGTGTCTCTTGTCATAAGTTAATAGGAATTGAGCAAAAACTTGTCTTTTTGCTAAACACTCACGTTTTGATTCTTGAAATCATATTTTACCTCCTTTATTAAAAGCAAAACCAAAGGACTCTTCCATGTGAAGAGGAGACAAGATACATCTGGCCTTCCTTCTTCAAAGCACTTAGAAGTGTAACAGTCCTCATTTGTAGGAATCTTTGACTCATAGTAGTCCTGTGGCTGTATTGATGAACTCATTGGCAGTCTGTCATGGTTCTGCTCCTTTGAGGAAGAGATAAATCTGTAATTCTTCTGATTTTCATATGGTACCTCATCTAGTCATGGCTGACTTTAGTAATAGCCTCATTTTGGCTGTATGGATATTACCTCTCTTCCTTTCAATAAATCTGCTATATTTAAAAATTCTCTCCTTCTTTTAGCTATCGAATCCTACATTCTAAAGTCTTCTCTGGCTTTTCTTTGTATTCTTCAGTAATTTAAACATTGTTCACTTCCTAAGGCCCATATTATTCTTTCCTTGTCATCATAGGCTCCTTCTAATCTTCTCTTTTTCCACATTCTTTCTATCCTCCCCCACAGAGTGAAATATCTGGAAATTACTTATGCTGAAAAGCCAGAAGGTATCACTGAATGACACATAGGTCAGATAAGAAATCTGCTGACACTGTTAAGGTTTCTCTCTGATTCTCAGAATATATGATTCTCTTATATAGTTTTTTTTTTCCCTTTTTTTCTTCTTGTATTCCTATTTCAGTAGTGGGAGGTGGAAGGAGAGACAAGAAGGAAAAAATCAACAACGGTTCACCCCACTGTCAAGATCACACCTCTGCCAAGTAGAAGGAGAGATTCCCATATTTATTTTGTTTTTTGTGGCCTCCCCTTGCATTGTCCTGTTCCACTGCCAGTATTATGACTGCTTGGGAGACAGGGAATCGGGATAGAATAAGAAAACTAAGTCAAGGCATTCCACATTTTCTGTGAACCTTAGGAGATTTTCTGCTATCTTGAGCCAGATCCTTATTAATGACCATTTCTTGGTTTCAGCTGCATTTCATTCAGCCTAGGAGATACTGGAGGAGGAAGATGATAAATTCACCACCTCCTTGGTAGTACTATGAATTCTTATCTTTCTCTCTAATCTGCCTACTACTATTTTTTTTCTGAATTCTCAAAAAGCTGCTGATTGCCTTCTATTTGCATTGGACAGATGCATGCAGCAAGAGAGACAATATGGTATTGCTATTCTTCCATCTTTTTGCACAATCGGAGCTTCATTACTTCCTAAACATGGAAAAATCCTCACACATGGCCATCTTATGTGACTAGAGAGTACACAGAGGTACCTTGCCATGCTTCATGGTTTTTTTTTTTTTAACCACATCAACTGTGCTGTGAATGGCACCCCTTTGGAACTGAGCAGTTGAAAACTTACAATACTGCACAGAGAAATCCTCTCTGTCCACATTTCCTCTCTCTCCCTCTCTCTTACATATCTTCTCGCAGTGATCCTGTGATTTTTGTGGCTTTACTTCGTACCTGAATTTCAAGATGTATTGTGTTCTGGTCCACCCTCACTTTGAACTCTAATTCCACATTTTCAATCACTTAATGAATACTTCTACCCAGATACCTCTCTGTTACCTTCATGTAAACATATGGAAAATAATTATTCTCACCTTCCCATAATTGCTCTTCTTAACTTCACTATCTCTTTCTGAAATGTAATCATGCAGGTTTTTGTTTTGTTGTTGATCATACTAAAATCAGCTTTGAAATATTTTTTCATTGTGCATATTTAATGAAATATCAAGCACTATTCATTCTTTTCTCATTTTTATTTGCCTGTTCACTTCAATTCTCCTGAATATTAGAGTAAGCTCTTAATATTCCAAGTTGAGATAACAGTAGTAAACATTACTACTATTATTATACTGCTACTGCTGCTCACTTTCACCACCATCATCTTTCACTGGACATCTTTTACAACTCCCTTCTCTACTCCCTAAGTGTAAGTACTAACCACAATCTTTGAAGGTAGAATTTGATGCTCCATTCACAGATAAGGGAAACATGATTGTACTTGTACAATGCATGGATTGTATAAGTCTTCCTTCCTAAGTGGAAAGTGAAGACTACAACCCAGCTGGAGTTATACTCATCTTACCCCAGGCCCACAGCAAGTTGCAAATCCTACTCAGAGCTGTGTTTTTTTCTGTGCTTATCTGCTTCCCAAGTAGTATAGGACTTGGGAGGCTGTCTCTGCTTCACCTAAGGTATGTTTATATTGATGGTAGATTAAACCTTAGAAAGGACAGGAGTAACATTTTTAGAGCAATATACGTAATGAAGCTGGGATAGGCTTGGAAATCTTTTCTGTCTCCTCTACAATTTTCTGTAGATTTAGTTTCCCATAAAACTTTTCAGCACATTACCATCAGAATAATTTTCTTAAAGTATCGCTTACATTTTGTAATTTTTTGCCACTTTCATGGCATCCCATTTCCTACAAGATGAAGTTTAAATACCTTGAAACTTAAAGAATGTGATGATTAGATTTCAGTAAAACTTTCTGCCATTTTTTATCCAATGGCCCAATGTATGAAAACAAATAGAAGAACTCAATATTCTTGGAAGTACCATCATTTTCTTTGCTTATTTATTTGTAGTCTTCACTCTTGTCACATTCTGTGTCAAATTCTTCCCCTCTGTTCTTGCCAGCTATGCCTGTCCTCATTGTGTGTCCTCATTCTCCAGGATCCATTCCACTAGAAACAGTCCTCCATTCCCCTGCTATAGGAACCTTCTCTGATCTTCCCTCTGTTCTTTGTATTTCTCTCATAATTTTTTCATTGGAGTCATGATACATTATATTAGACCAAATCCTATTTTCTCCTTTCTGGAGATCCAACCTAAGTTTGTGTGCATGTGTTTCTTTAAATTCCTATTGTACCAACATAGTGCTGTTTATATTATGTCATTATTATTAGGTGCCATTGAGTTGGTGTCCAATTCATAGAGACCTGATGTACAATAGGGGAAACACTATTGTCAGTGCTTCTCTGCTACTCATAGGGTTTTCAATGGCAGATTGATCTTTATGAGTGGGTTGCCAGGTCCTTCTCCCAAGCCTACAGTATCTAGTGACCCAGGTTCTCTCCCATCCAAGTACTAACCAGGGCTGACCCTGCTTAGCTTCTGAGATCTGATGGGATTGGATGCCACAGTGCTACAGCTGCAGGCATTTATATTATAGGTGTCAATAAATATCTTTTGAATAAAAACTATTAAAACAAAATATGAAAAATTGGAGTGGGAACAGTGAAAAGGCCCTCAAAACACCACTTTGTGTACCAAAATGATGGTATTTCAAACACATTTCCTGACACGTTGCTACAGACTTACTAAAACTCCAGAACTAGGCATATTTTATAAAATCACCTACTTCAGATATAAGAATGGGAACAAGTTCACATTTTTATAATTTAGTGGAAATAAAATGGCCATACCTAAATTGAATTGCCCATATCTAGTGCTCTATTTCCCCTATAGATGAGTTTTGTAAGTATTATGTCTGAAGGAATTGTGAGATTATTTGTCATCAGAACAACAGATAAAAGGGTAAAAATGCAAAACATCCAAATTATTGCTGTGTTTATAAGATATTAGCAGCTAGTTTGATGACTCTTCCACTATCAGATCTTCATGCCTATTTCTGAAAGTACACATGCATGTGAATTGATGTTTTTAAAATTTATGTTTTTTAAATTTGTTTTTTAAACAGTACATGCAAAATATAAAAAAATTGAATTCATAAAAGTAATTTATAACTTAAAATTATTTTTAGTAGTTGGGAAATTTTATTCAAGTTAGAACAATTCAAATTGTCTGTATAGATTTGTACTCTATTTTACTAAATTTTGGTATCACTTATTCATATGGTTTAATATATGAAATATAGTGATCCTGCCAATATATTTTATTTTGTTGCTGTTTTTAGATGCCATTGAGTCAGACTCAACTCTTAGTGATGCTATGTACAACACAATGAAACGCTGCTCAACACTCTGCCACTCACATGATCTTTTTATGTTGACCCCAGTATTGCAGCCTGTATATTTCTTCTCATTTTGAGTTGTGCCACAGCAGCAAAGAGAGGTGCTAGGGGCTCTGTTCCATTTCCATCATTAAGGCCTACTCTACTTTGAGGAGATAACTCTTCCCTAGTCATCTCTTGAATGCCTTCTAGCCTGCGGGGTGGTGGGGAGAGGCTCATTTTCTCACACTATATTTGACAGTGCTTTTTTGATATTCATAGGGTTTCCAATGGCTAATTTTTTCAGGAGTGGGCTGCTGAGTCCTTCTCCTGGTCTGTTTTAGTCTGGAAGATCAGCTGAAACTGTCCACCATTGGTGTCCCTGCTGGTATCTGAAATACCGGTGGCATAGCTTTCAGTATCACTGCAACATGCAATCATCCGCAGCAGGACAAGCTGACAGACATGTGGGGGTATTTTTACTAGAGCTTGTAATCTGTGCCACCTTTTATTACTTACCATTACAACTGGCTATTTAGGTGTTTCTTTATATTGATAGATGTAAGATATTTTGTTAAATATATAATTCTTTTTTCAAATCTATGATTAAGGCAGATTTCTAGAAGTGATATTACTAAGGTCAAAAATGTTAATATATATTTAAAACATTTGAGATTCCACTGCCTATTGAGAATTTCCTGTTTCATAAAATATGCTGTGAAGGATAGCTGCTTTTTTACATACTGAATCAAAAATTCAAAAATATAATTTTTTCCAAATAACATTCTTGCCTCCATATTTATTATATTGATTCACCATATTCTTTCTATTAGTACTCTTATTCATGGTCACTTACAATGTTGCATAGCTTATTCTGATGCCAATTCTGCAGTTTTGATGCTTAAACTATTTTTCACCACATCACCTTTAATTTCCTTAAAATATATTCCTAGAATGAAGTTGATGAGTTTAACAACAAACACTTAAAAAGGTTCTTAACATGTATCACTAAAATACTTTCAAGAAACTGAGTACTAATTTATACTCTCCCTAGCAGTATTTCATGGTTCTCATCTCCCTCTACCTTCTCTATCAGTAAGTGATATAGTGAGGAAAAGAACCAAGTAAACAACAATAACAACAACAAAAATTGCCAATATGAGGGGTTTATTAATGTTATTTAATTTTGCATTTTAAATAATTAGGACTTGAGTCTTTTCAAGAACTTACTGTCAATATTTTTCTTAGAATTTTACCATTGATTTTCATAAGTGGCACACATAGTGCTATGTTTTCTACTGCCAGTGGATTTTGGTTTTCATAGAGTACCATTACACTGAATTAGAAGAGGGCATGGGAAAACTGCATTAATAACAAACATTAGTCATATATCACTTCATAATTCATGAAGGATTTCAATGTATTATATCATTTAATCTTTCAACAGTTCTACAAACAGCAAAGTGAAGATAATTATCCGTGACAGGTAAAGACAATTTTGTAGCACTGTTCAGATAGTAGCACAATCCCCTTAGGATATTTGCTTATACCTAAACAAAACGAAACAAAACAAAACTAGAGCATACACTTAATTCCAAATGGTATGATTGTAGCCAGGTATTCTTTTTTCAGTCTAGAGGAGCACTACTCAACACTTGGTCCCTAGATGAGAAGCATTGGCATCACCTGGGAACTTTTAGAGCTTCAGCACTCTGGTCCCACTGTTTTCTGTATACATTGCTGTCTCTGAAGCTCTGCTTAAGGCCATCTTGAAAATATGTATACAATCAAGTATGAATAGATTTCCTATAGGATTTGTATTTAAAATAAAAAGGAAGGAGGAAATTTTAAGTCTGAAGATTCTAAAAATTCTTGTAAACCACTGATGGAAATTTCAAAGAATGAAATATTTTTTAAATCTAGAAACCTTAGATAAAAAGATTTTCCTAGTATCTACTATTTACTCTTTTTCTCCAGACAAACATAGGCATTAACAAGAACTCTGGTTACACTTTGGAGTTTTGTCGGGTCTAGAAGAAAATCTTTTTCCTTATGTAGGAATCACTGGTGGAATTTTTTTTCAAAATGCAAAGGAAAATCTGGTAGGTTTCCATCCTTAGTGCCCTCAACTCTAAATACAGACACACAGCAACTAAATCCACTGCTGTCTACATATTAATGTTTAGTAATACAGAATTCCAGCCTAATGTGACTTACATGCTATTAGTGAAAGCAAAGTTAGAAATAGGACATAGTGCACCTTAAAAATCAAGAAAGGAAGTTTTTAAGACTCTTCTATGAAGTATTTTCATTACTTGAAGTGTCTCAGCTAAAATGTTTGGATCTCTTTCCTTGTAAATAAATAGTATTGTGAAGACAATTAGGGCATTTCCAAGCTCAATAATATGTTTCTTGTATACATCTTTTCTAAGTATATGAGTGTGTGTGTGTGTGTGTGTGTGTGTGTGTGTGTGTGTGTGTGTGTATAGTGAACATCCTAGATGACTAATCCTAGAATGGAGGGGATCAAGTAGGCAGGGAGAAAGGGAATAGAGATGTGAGGCATGGGAGAAACAGACAATTTTCTTTGAATTACAATTTTGTCTTGGACCAGACTTCAATTATAGGCAATAGGTTATAATTTGCCAGCACTCTGGACACTATATTTAATTGTGAAACTTGTCACTTTTATATACAGTAATTTTAGTATTTTTACTTTAATGTCCATTTGATGTTCCGCCACCTATAGAAGCAGTGGATCCTCACATTTCACGCAGAAATGCTTTCTTTTTTTCCTCCTGAAGGACATTATCTGTTTAAATGTGGTCTCTTTGGAATTCAGACAGAAGTGCTTGATATTCTTATGTCCTATGCATATGAATCTAACTAACATCTCTCAAGAGGCCAGTGAATAGGAATTTCTTGTCAGCAAAGCTGTGCCTTGTGTTATTCTGGTAGATTTATGGCTACACAGTCCCCTGGTCAAATTTGGCTTATTATTCTGAATCCATTTTGTAATAATGATGCTGGTAATACTGTAATATATTATTTTAATAGGATAATACATTGAACTCTAGTTTCTAGTGTAGAAATACATTATTCGGCCCCAACATCAACTATTGCATTTTGCAAAACAAGGAAAGAGAAAACTAAGAAGATAACCTCACTAAAAATATATGTAATTGTAAAATTATATTAAAATGAATAAAAGTTGGTTAATTTATTACATATTTTAATGTTTATATTCAAGGGAGCTCTGCTGTTAATTTCCAATTACTATAATATTCTTTACACTAGCATTTGAGTTGATATTCTAAGCAAACTATAATAGAAAAGAATAGCAATGAGACACACCGTAGGATCTAACATGCAAGATATACCTTTTCTGTGTTTAGAAAGCTTCTTTTTTCAGAGTAAATAAATGGGTACTATGTGCTAAGAACTATACTCATGAGATGCCCAAGATGTTCTAGCATCTTCCTTATAAACTCTTTGTATTAAGTATTGCCAGGCCACGATCATACAAACAAAAAATAATGTCTTACTTTGCAATAAAAATCTTAGACTTGGGGCTGAGGGTGTACCTGAGTGGTAGAGTGTTTGCACAACAAAAGTCTTACACTTAATCCTTTTTTAATTAGTCTGCAAAGTTAGAATGAATGGCTTTGTGTGTGTATGTGTGTGTGTGTGTGTGTGTGAATTGTGTGTGTGTTTTTATTAGAATTGGAATAAAATTGCCAATAGGCAAATGGTTCTACCTGTGTAATCATCCCATTTTGATAAGGAGTTGGCTTTGAAAAGGTACTGGAACTTAAGTTTGTCATTGATATGATTAAATATGTAAAATATCCAATGTTTTTTATATAATTTTAATCTATGAAAAATTATGTTCGGTTTATCAAAATCCACGAGTATAAAACCTTGTATTCACAATGCCCTTAAACTTTTAGAAATCAAAGAAGAAAAAAATTTAAAGAACAGCAATCACTGTACTAGGATTTTCAATCTTTGCATACTTAGACCTGGTTTTTATATCCCTTGGAGATGCCTCTAATAACCACAAAGACAAATTAACAAAAAATAAATCTGATGACTACAAATCAGAGTACCCTCCATCTTCATTTCTTAAGATGGAGAAGTTGTAAATTAATTGTTTACTCCTAAAAGGCTTTTTACCAGGTATGATGAAATATATATCACAGAAACTTATCAAGTTTCTTTGCCTTCTTTATATTTGCAATTTTAAGCAATGTTATATTCATCAAAAAAGAAAAAATAGTTCAATTAATGACAGTTTAGCAAATGTTAAAGGCATGGGTTTCTCTGCCCTCATCCTTTGCCTCTGCTTTGGAGAAGGATGCTTCAGTTTCTGCTCTGTGCTCTTTCCTCCTTGTCTAGTCATTATTCTTAATTAGTAATCGCTATGGGTGGTCATCATCTATCAAACCCATTTAGAAATTTGGCCACAGATGTCATCAACTCCAGCCTTTTAAGGATAGTGTGTTTACTGGCAAGAACATGGTTTTTGAGTAAATAAGCCAGATTTGCTTATAAGTATCA
>VMDO01007623.1:72700-90066 GCA_007922755.1 Pedetes capensis | reverse complement strand
ATCATAATAAAAGTGGGGGAGGGAAGATAAGAATGAGGTCAATATAAATGGACTAGAAATCGCATGTAATTGTTCTAACAAGATAGAAACAAAGACCACTACAGGAAAAGTTTCTATCTTAAACAGAAATGGAACCCAAGGACATATAGAAAAATACTACATAGTAAAAGATAGAGAAGACTTGGATGGGAAACTTAGATGGGAAGGGGGAAGGGGGGGAAACATAGAGGAGGGTAAGGGGTAACCTATATGAATAATGTTTATCAAATTGCATATATGAAAATTGTCACAATGAAAAGCATGTCAAAATGAATCACATTATGATGTACATTAAAAATTTCTAAAAAAAAAAAAAAAAAAAAAGATTGTGTGCCTGGCACAGAATCAGAGTGTGTTCCATTCTGCTGTACATAGGTCACTATGAGTTGGACCTGACTCAATAACACCTAACAACAATGATCTCTAAAGTAGGAAAAAGAAAAATATAAACAGAAAATGAAAGCATCAAGAATCTATTGAGCAAGCCATGCATTATAAGGTGAGAATACAAAGATAAATACTCTGCTCTTATGACACTCATAATCTACTATAAATAGACAAAGGTAAGCAAATAATTACAACACAATGTGTTAAATACAACAGAGGTACAAAACACAGAAGAAATTATTACAGACCAGGAAAGCTTTCATAGAAAAGATGTCTTAACTAGATTTTAAAGAAGGAATAGATATTTTCTCTAGTCAGATATTAGAAGCAAAGGTGCTATTTATTAGTCCATGGACTAATGCCATGTTGTGTGATAATGGCATTAAAAAGTAAGGCAAATCATTTCTTCAGCGTTGAGAAAGCTTCATGGTAAACTTAAGCTGATTTTTGAGAATGAGTAGAATTTAATTGTACATAAAAAAGAAAGGACTCAACTTTCAGATAAACTAAGGAAATAATGAATAGTAGGCAAAATATAATTGGAAACGCACACTAGTTCAGCACAGCTAGAGAAACCCAAACAGACCGATGAAGTAGCACTGACTAGTTGCTGGTGATGGTATGACTCACAGCACTTTCATTTGTTTCATCCAAAGAACTACCACTTACTATATTTCTGTTATTTCAGGTTGTTTGTTGTTATTGCTTTTTCCTTTCTGCACTACTGGGGGCTGAACCCAGGACCATGTGCATGCTAGGTAAGTGTTCTACCATGGATCTGCACCCCAGCTCCTTTTTTATTTTTTATTTTGAAACAGGATTTTGCTACATTGCACAGGCCGCCTCTGACCTTGAACTCCTCCTGCCTTAGCCATCTTAGTTGCGGGGATTACAAGCATGTGCCATGATGCCCAGTCTTTTGGGGGTTTTTTTACACATATTCTTTACCATAAAAATGGTAAAAAGCCTATAGTAAATACCAGACTATTTACCTATTCTCATTTAATTTTTACAATAAACCTCAGATAAATATGAATATTCCAATTTTAACAAGGAATTCAGTTTCAGAAAGATTAGTAAAGTTTAGTAACACCTCACAAGACTACATTCATGCATTCTGTTAGTTTTTTAGGGTTTTTTTTTTTTTTGGCGGGGGGGAGTACTTAGGTTCAAACCCAAGGCCTCACACATGCTTTGCAAGTGTTCTACCACTGAGCTGCACTCCAGCTCATTTTTCAGTCAATTTTATCTTGAGACAGAGTCTCACTAAATTACGCAGGCTGCCTCTGGCCTTGAACTCGTATTCCTCCTGCCTCTACCTCCAAGTCACTGGGATTATAAGCATGGGCCATCTCACCCAGCTGCATTCTGTTAGATATTATAAATTTATTACATCTAATCCTTCCAACAACCCTAAGAACCAGGTATCATTAGTTTTTCTGTTTTACAGATGAGAAAATAGAGCTTCAAGGAAGCTACGCAAAATATGCTCAAGGTCATACTGATTCTAAAGGGCAGAACTGATTAAATCCAAGGCTGTCTGTCAGTACTAATGCTCTCTTCCATTAAAATATATTTCTTCATCTATCCTCAATCATTATCAATCTAACCCAGTATGTTTCAATTCTTATACTTCCCACATGTCCAGTGACTAATATGGTAGTAGTCTCTTGCATGGAGAAGTACAATTTACATTTGCTGAAGATAGTACTTCTAAGATGTATTGGACATAAGAGAAGGTTAAGCTAGAAAAATGCAAACCAAAAGAAACCCCAATACTGTACAAAGTTATTTCTTAAAAACTTTTCAAGATTTCCAAGGGCTATGGGCCTCCAATGCTGTAATGGACTAGAAAAGGAAAAAATCTTTTCATCAGAGATGAAAAGGGTACATCTGATCAAGACCTAGACACAGCAATGCAGAGATCATGCAGTATACACTGCAGCAAAATCAGGTACTGACAGCTGAGAGGTATCAAGCAGCATGCAGCTATTGGGAAAAAAAAAAAAAGTGGCACTCAAAGCACTTAGATCCTAAAAATTCCTCTAAAGGACTGCAGGAAACTGACACAGTACAAGACTGGAATTCAGGTGAAGCAGTTCAAGAGTTAAATCCATGAAAAAACTCACATGACTGCAATAGATCATACTGGTAACTCATGTCTCCCACTCATTTTACTATTTTCTCCACAAAGAAAAGGTAAAGCTGTTTTCCCAGTTCCCAGTAAATTCAATATCCTTCAAATGCTGTTTCTCAGCTAGCTGCATTGCCAGATTAGGATACAGGAATGACGCAGCAACATCCTCCCTAACAGAAGGAAGAGAATCAGAGACCGGGAGGAGTAGATGGGAATGATTTTCCCTCATTGGAATTACCTTAATTTACAGAAGAGATGTGTCTACCACAACACTCATTCCAAACCTTTCTTGTTCCTTCTTTCTTTTTCAGATTAGGATTTAATAATCTTTTAAATTTTATTCCTTTTAATTTTGTTCTTGTGTCCTTAAACAACTTCCTTCATGGACATCTTGTAAAATAAGAATAAATATAGCAATAGATTTTAGAACCTGACTCCTTCATAGGAATGTTATTTGAAAAATATGAATGTATTTGAAAAACTTAAAACAATAATGTAATAATAACAGCTAATATTTATTATATTTATTTCATGTCATTCTGAGCCCTTTATGCTAATTCCTCACAACAACCCTTATAAGATACTATTAACCTCAATTTTTGGATAAGTAAACTGAGGCCAACAGAAATAGAGTTCCTTTCCCAAGATTACTTAACTATTGCATGGCAGAACTAGAACTCAAACCCAAGGCATCTGGGTAAATAAATTTGAGTACCTGTTACTAAATTAATATATGTGTAATGTGTAATGAAAATTACATTAGAATATTATAGCACATGGCTTAAGAATACAAACACAATAACTAAACGTTCAACAAATGCAGTATTTGGATTCTACATTATTGCAACCACCATATAACATCAAGTTTATGCATTCTAAGATTGAAATGTGACAGATAATTCATGTGGAACAGAGCCTGTGGAATCGCACAGACCTAGTCACATAGTATATCACTTAATAACAACATGGGCAAGTTACTTAACTGTGTTTCAGTGTCCTTGTATATAAAACAGGGATAATACCTAATACCCAGAATTATAAACCCATCTGAGAATAGTGGATGGCTGGTAAGTGCTGAGCAAGTATCTTTAGTTACTACTACTATTATTTCAGGGGGCTGGGATTTAGCTCAGTTGGTAGAGCACTGCGCTGCAGTCTCTGAGGTCCCGAGTTCAATTCCCAGCACCACAAAAATGGGAGAAGGACCTGGCAATCCACTCCCAAGGCAATCCCGAAACAGTCAGCCATTGAAAACCCTATGAGGGTCGCTATGACTCGGTTTCCCACTCGACGGCACCTAACAACAACAACAACAACTATTATTTCATTCTTCTTTGTTGTTTTACCCATATTCCATGTAAACAAACATCTAAAAAACTTATTCCAGCCAGGCACCATGGTGCACACCTGTAATCCCAGCGACTTAGGAGGTTGAGGCAGGAAAACTGCAAGTTCGAGGTCAGAGGCAGCCTGAGTAATTTAAGAGAGACCCTGTCTCAAAATAAAAAATAAAAAGAGGAGGGTTTGCGGGCAAAACTTTGTGGTAAAACATTTGCCTTGTATGTGCAAGGCCCTAGGTTCAACCCCTAGTAATGGAAAAAATTTTTTTCTTTTTTGCTCCAAAGCTATCATGTAATCTTGAAATGGGTTTCACATTTTAGTGTTTCCACTCTTCGGTAATATTTTCAAGGTTTTTTGTTTTGTTTGTTTGTTTTGGGTTTTTTTGTGTGTATGCATGTATGCTTTTATTTTGTTTTGTTTTGTGGTACTGGGGATCTAACTCAGGGCCTCCAGCATGCTGGACAAGGGTTTCACCACTGAACTACACCCCCAGCAAAATGGCTGCATTTCTGAATGCATTAGTAAAGTAACCTTAAGATAGATGAGAGAGACCTCACATTCCCTGGGGCACTCGGCAGGAGTTAAGCATTGTTAGAGCACTGTTAAATACAGTTAAAGCACTGTTAATATTAATGATAAGGCTTTATGTTAAACACCCATTTTAGTGTTTATTTTTCCTTTAAATAGGCTAAGCTGTTGGGGTCCCAGAATGATTTGACAGCTAACTGACAGCTTAGACCCCTCCCTGATACCCTGGTGGCACTGAGTAAAAGACTATCCAAGGAGCCAGCTGGAATGCCTTTATGCCAGCACTGGCTGCTCTGAACACTCCACAAACACTTTGAGGAAGCTACAAATCAACCACAGCTGCTTGCTGCCAAAGCACAACTCCTGCTCCTGAAGGCACTACCCCAGCCACAACTGTTTGAAATAGCTTATATCAGACATTTTGTCATCACAACCCTCAGCCAATGCTAGATGACCCTACAGCTGTTTCTACACAGGCCAGAAGGGGGAGCATTTCCCCTGGTGACCTAGCAGGAAAGCATGTGACTGATGCAAACACAGGACTTCCTTTGCATGCAGAAATGCCACAATTGGTGCAAACACCCTTATCACACCCACTTTCTGGCTACATAAACTGGCTGGTGAGCTCATTTTTTCAGCTAGCCAGTAGGCACTATCCTGTGCTGCCCCCTGGTGTTGCAACATTGTTGTTAGGTGCCATTGAGTCCAACTCATAGAGATCATGTGTACAACAGGTGGAACACTATTGTCAGTGCTTCTCTGCTATTCATAAGGTTTTCAATGGCAGATTGTTTTTTGGGGGGAGGGAGTGGGTTGCCAGGTCCTTCTCCCAAGCCTACAGCATCTGCTGTTCCCAGGAGTTCTCCCATCCGAATACTAACCACGTCCGACCCCGCTTAGCTTCCAAGATCTGACAGAATTGGATGCCACAGTGGTACAGCTGCAGATGTTGCAACATTAGTCCAAATAAAAAGCTTTTCTTTTCTTTCTTTTTTTTTTTTTTTCTTTGCCCAGGGATTCACACATGCTAGGCAAGTGTTATACCACTGAGCTATACTCCCCGCCTCTTTTTTTATTTTTCCATTCAGACAGGGCCTTGCTAAGTTGTTCAGGCTGTCTCTGGCTCCAGACCCACAATCCTCCTACCTCGCTTCCAAAAGGATTCTTGAGTGATCACTTCTTTCCTACTTTTGATTTTTATCATCAGTAGAGTGGGCTAAGTTGGTAACCCAAAGAAAGGATGGCAAAAACAGCAGCTGAGCAGTGGCAGCAGAACAGAGGCAATGGCAAGGACAACAGCAGCACTGACAGCACCAGAAGTGATGAAAGGGCAGCCAAAAAGTTCCAGAGAGCAGCCAGGGCAAAAACAATGGGGAAGAGTGATGAGGATGACAACACGGCTATGAAGAATTAAAGATGAGAGAAACTGTGGGCCCTGGTCACTGGAAGAGTTCCAGAGAGTCTTGGGCCTGAGAGCTGTTATACTAGCTATTGTCAAGGGCTGGGGATCCCAACACCCTAGGTAATACTAGCCACTTGTCAAGGGCTGGGAATCCTGACTCCCCTAGGCCTAAGAGCTATAACCCTTGTCACTGTACGGCTGAGAGTCCCAGTACCCAAGAAATTTGCAACACTAGGTGTTGCCTGCTGCTGCTATCTGCTGCCACCCACCACCCACTGCTGCTAAAAGCTGAGGGTTACAATAGCTTCCAAGCATCAGTGTCACTGGTGGTTGAAACCCAGAGCAATATGCCTCCAGCCTGACTGCCAAGAGCCCTAAGTCTCCATCTTCTAAAGCCTGAGGCAATAGGCCCCTAGCTCTCAGGGCTTGGAGTCGTTAAGTGTCTGGACTACCAGTCTAGCTCCTAGACCCTGGCCTCTCAAGGGCCCAGTAGTGCCAGCACTGGAAGAGCTTCTTCTGGCTTACCCATATTCCCATCCAGGTAGAGCAAAAAGGACCCCAGCCAGCTGACTGGTAACAATATTGCATGTCACTATACAGGGTCTTTTTTTTTTTTTTTTGGTACTGAGGGTGGAACTCAGACCCTTGAGCATGGTAGGCAAATGCTCCACAAATAAGCCCCAGCCCCCTTTTTATTTTGGGACAGGGTCTCGCCAAATTATGTAGGCTACATCTGGCCTCAAACTCACAATCTTCCTGCCTCAACATCCTGAGATGCTAAGATTAAAAGTGAATGCCACAGCACCCAGCTGTATGTGGCTTTTTATCAAACCACCTCCAACTAAAGTGGTAGTTATCTTAGAAATTATTTATTCTACTTTCTCATTTGAAAAATGTCAAGCCCAAAGTGTAGAGTGATTTGCTGAAGTTCATATAAGTAGATAATGACAAAGACTGAGCTACAATCTACCCACTAAGTCCAAAGTTCTTTATCACCTCTATGGACTGAATAATTCCATTGCTTGACAGGGAAGGCAATAAACATCTGAAGACAGAATAACTCAAATCACCAATGATAAAAACTTTTTCAAGAAGCAACTCTTCAAAGATTTAATGTAGCACAACAAAACAATTACCAAAAGTGGCATTACTCAGTACCATTTCCTTCTCAAAAACTCATATCATCTCAAAACTTTGCTCTACTAAATTTGGTTAGCCTAATCTACATTTGCTCATGCAACTCCTTCCTAGTTACCTCTGCAACTTTCCCAAATGGCCTTAGCAAATTCAGGTCAAAATCTTCATAACAAAATCCAATGATCTGTCATGGTGCAATGTTGTTGTAGCAAATACTTCTGAAAATAAGCTTGGAAATTCTACAGCATTAAGATTTTCACTATATGTTTATTTTCTCTTTTTCTTCTTTTTCTTTTTTTGTTGTGATAGAATCTGATCTGGTTTTTTTTTTTTTAAGAAAGCTTTTGATGAAAATTATACAAAAATAAAGGAGAACACATAAAAATTCTCAGTAAATCCATTAACTAATATTCATCAAACATTCCTAAGTTTTGGGTTGGTTGGTTGGTTTGTGTAGCAGTACTGGAAGGGGTTGAACCCAGAGCCTCACACATGCTAGGCAATTACTCTATCACTGAACTGCACTCCCAGCCCCCCACCCTTTAAAAAAAAAAAAAAAAAAAGGAAATGTCTCATTAAATTATGCAGGCTGCCTCTGACCTCAAACTTACAATCCTCATGCCTCAGTTTCCCGAAGCACTGGGATTATAGGGTTATATGCAACACACTGGGGCTGGGGTTTAGCTTAGTTGGTAGAGTGCTGCTCTGCACTCTCTGAGGCCCTGGGATCAATCCCCAGAACAGCAAAACCAGAAGGACATGGCAATCCACTCCCAAAGCAATCCCAAAACAATCAGTCTTACTATGAGTCAGACCTGACTTGACAACATCATGCTACTCAGGTAACATTCCCAAGTTTTGGAAGCATTCCAAATTCTAATAGGACTTTACCAGAAGATTCACTCCATATCACTCTTTCCAAAAGTCTGTTCTGAAAAAGACATAGGATTATTGTTTATATATATTTTTAACCAGAGTCAAGACCAGAAGCAGACCATCTGCTTTATACACAAACCACAACAGGATCGTGGAGAGAAGAAAAGAGCAGGAAGGCTGGCAAGTCAAATCAATTATTTACTTAAAAGTCCACAGGGTACAGAGCACTATAAGATGCAGAGTGCCAAGTTGTTGGACTCTGGTCCTCTTCTTGTGGCCTATAATGACTAGCAAGTACCAGGCAAAGTGGCCTTACCAGGCTGGATGAGGCCAAACATGTATGTTTTTCACTCCTAGTCAAAGAATAGAGGAGCAAGGAGGAGGAGAAGCAACAAGTTAAATACTTCAGAAAGATTAAGGAAGACAGAAATTATGAAAATGCCTGAATACACTGACATTGGATCTTCTGAATGGAGATTTACAATAAAGTGTTGAGGACAGAAACAAGACAAGCAACATGTTAAAGAGCAAGAAAGTAAAAGAAAAAGCTGCATACAAAATGCTCTTCAAAGGAACAGGGATTTTATTGATTTTCAGATAGAAGAGACTTCAGTGCTATTTGTAGTCTGAATGGAAGGAGTCAAAGAGTGAAGCTACCGGATACGAGAGAAAGATAATAATTGATAAGAGTGAAGTCCTGGCCTGGTGTGGTGGCACATAATTGTAATTTCAGCACCTCGAGACGCTGAGGCAGGAAGATCACAAGTTTTGAGGCCAGACTGGGCTACATAGTGAGACCCTCTCTCCTAAAAAACAAAAACAAAGAGTGAAGTACTAGACAAAGTGAATACTAGGAATGCTATAAAGAAAAAAATGAATCTATGGGGATCCTGAAAGTTACTGGATAAAGCAATGAAAATGAGGAGAGATCAGAAGGCATGGACTTTGAAAAATTAGAAGACGTGCAAAACATGGTCTAGAGAGACAGTGAAAGACTACAAATACATTGATTCTCCCTTCCTTGTACAAGGAGTTACAGAGTATTCAACCATCAAAAACAGGATAATACTATTCATTACAGAAAATGCCTTACTTTCAATTACGGATTAGGAGAGGGAGGAAATGTTGGAAGAAAAGATTTAAGAACCTAGGACTTTGCTCAAAAATTCTCCCAGACACAGCCGGGCGCGGTGGTGCACGCCTGTAATCCCAGCGGCTTGGGAGGCGGAGGCAGGAGGATCGCAAGTTCAAAACCAGAGATAGTCTGTGTAATTTAGCGAGACCCTGTCTCAAACCAGCACTTGCAGAGCATGCAAGCGCCAGGCCCTGGGTCCAACATCCCAGGACCGCAAAAAAAAAAAAAAAAAATCTCCCAGACACAGTAGAAACAGCTGGTAAAGGGACATCAAGAATGAAGTGGAAAGGAGTGGTGCTGAGCTTTACAATACTGAGGCAGTAACAGTAAATAGAACCTTGAAATAATTATCACCACAAAGATGAAGAAAAGTAAACTAAAGAACTATATAGTTGCAGCAGAGGGCAGGATGAATGAGAAAGATATACAAAAAAGTGCTATGCACCATAGACAGTAAGTCTTCAGTGTTTAATCAGTATACGTTCAAGTGAAATGATCTTCAGAACCCACTTTCCCAGAAGCTGGACCCTGAACCATCCTTTAATTTGTCAAGACTAGGAATTTGCTGAACTGTGTCAACAGTTTATGTTTGTTTGTTTTTTGAATTGGACATTTGTTTTTAATAAGGATTTGCTGAGAGTTCTACAAAAGGAAAGAAGGAACATTATCCAAAAGATAAATGAATGTCATATGACTAGAACTAGAGCTACAGATCATACATGGTCTTTCAAATCTCTCTTTCATACACAGATGGGGATGGAAAAGTATGTTGTTGTTGTTGCTGTTAGGTGCTGTCGAATCAGGTCCAGCTCATCACTGCCCTATGTACAACAGAATGAAACACTCCTTGATTCTGTGCCAGACACACGATCTTATTTATATTTAAGTCCACTGTTGCAGATATTGTGTCATCAGTTTGAATTTGCATATGAGCAGCTGATGGTCTGATCTGTCACAATCAGCACCTGGTCTTGTTCTGGCTTTTGATATGGAGCTTTTCCATTGTTTCTTTCCATAAATGTAGTCAATTTGGTTCCTGTATGTTCCATCTGGTGAAGTCCATGTGTATAGTCACCATTTATGCTGGTGAAAAACGTATTTGCTATGAAAGTCATTGGTTTGACAAAATTCTATCATGCAATCTCCAGCATCATTTCTGTCACCGAGGCCATATTTTCTAACTACTGAGTCTTCTTGTTTTCACCTTTTGCATTCCAGTTATCAGTAATTATCAGTATGTCCTGATTGCATGATTCAGCAACTTCAGATTGCAGAAGCTGGCAGAAATCTTCCCCATCTTCATTTGTGGTCTTAGTCGTAGGTATGTAAATTTGAATAACAGTCATATTAACTGGCCTTCCTTGTAGGCATATGGATATTATTCTATTGCTGACAGCATTGTGTTTCAGGACAGATCTTGAGATGTCTTTTTTGATGATGAATGCAACCCCATTTCTCTTTAGTTTGTCATTGCCAGCGTAGTAGACCATGATTATTTGACTCAAAATGGCCCATGCTGGTCCATTTTAGCTCACTGATGCCTAGAATGTCCATGTTTATGTGCTCCATTTCTCTTTTAACGATTTCTAATTTTCCTACACTCATACTAGGTACATTCCATGTTCCAATTATTAATGGATGTTTACAGTTGTTTCTTCTCATTTTGAGTTGTGCCACATCAGCAAGTGGAGGTCTCTGGGGGCTTTACTCAATCTCCATCATCAAGGCAGACTCTACTTTAAGGAGGCAACTCTTCCCCAGTAGTCTTTGGAGTGCCTTTCAACTGGGGGGCTCATTTTCCGGTACTCTGACAGTGTTTCTCTGCTATTCACAGGGTTTTCAATGGCTAGTTGTTTCAGGAGTTGGTTGCCAGGTCCTATTTTCTAGTCTGTCTTAGTCTGGAAGTTCTGCGGAAATCTGTCTACCGTGGGTGACTCTGCTGGTATCTGAGATACCAGAGGCATAGCTTTCAGCCTCATAGTAACACGCAAGCCCCCACAGTATGGCAAACTGACAGACATGTGGAGGATGGAAAAGAATAAGTAATGGGTACCACTTCAACTTGAATTACTGTCTAATCAGTTAACTCAAATGATCCACTCTTAATTCCTATTCTTGTTGTCTAATCCAAGGGTAGAGTAGAAAGAACATGGGCTTTAGAAACAGCAATCTAGAATTCTAACTCTACCAATTCCCCTAGAACACTTCTTAATCCTCTATAACCTTCACTTTCATCTGTAAAGCAAGAAACTCTTAAATAACAAATGCATCCCAAAAAGTCCTCCCCTCTTGACAGTTAACCTAACTAACCACGATGGTACTGATTAGAGTACTGTTTCCGTAACTAAACTTTTACAATGTTTACTGATTTGAAATATACTATATTTTTTCCCACACTGGGATTTAGCTCACTTGGTAGAGCGCTGCTCTGCAGTCTATGAGGTCTCAAGTTCAATTCCCAGCACCACATAAGTGGTAGAAAGACGTGGCAATCCACTCCCAAGGCAATCCCGAAACAATCAGCCATTGAAAACCCTCTGAAGGTCACTATGAGTCGGACACAACTTGACAGCACCTAACAACAACAACACATTTTTTCCAAGAAAATACTTCCAAAGTAAACAAAATGTATTAACTTCCAGATCAATCCCAGGGCAATTTTAGAGAAGCTCAACATCTTTCAAATAAACAGTTGTGACAAAACCCAACAAAACCAATGTTGCAGTACATGCCTGTAATCCCAGCATTTGAGAGGCTGAGGCAAGAGGATCACAAATTTGAGGCCAGCCCCTGGTCTACATAGCAAATTTGAGGCCTGCTTGGGATATACAGTGAAACCCTGTCTCGAAAGAAAAGAAAGAAAGAAAGAGAGAGAGAGAGAGAGAGAGAGAGAGAGAGAGAGAGAAAGGAAGGAAGGATAGCAGAGAATTTAAGGTCAATAGAGGCTACATCCTGTCCCCATCCTACTTCCCAACTTCGGTTAACCAGTATCACAAATAATTCTCAGTTCTACCAATCTCATAATATTAGAATTATCTTTACTTTCATTCTTTCTCAATGTAATCAAGTCCTACTTCTTCCTTCTTCAAAATCTCCCCAATATACTCATATTCCCCATTTGTCACTCTAATTCTTAATTTCATGTTCCAACAGTATTCACACCTGAATTTCTTTAAAAAGGAAAATCCTTGTTTCCTTTCCAATAATCTACGTAACACCTCCTGGTGAATCTGTCTATAATTCCAATTACATCAAGTCACTGCCCAATATATAAATCTTCAATGATTCCCAAAAGTTAGCAAGATCAAGTCTAAACTCCTCAATGTGACTGTTGATGCTGTTCATAGCCAGACTAAACATAACCTCACTAATCTTTTCCCTTACTATTCCATAACCTAAACTATATTTTGGATAAGTACTCTCAGGTACAATCACTTTCACGAGTTTATTCCAATCTTTTGCCTTTGCTTTGTCCTGGCCTGGAAAAGCATCCTTTTTTCTGCCTTCAAATCCTATCCATCCATCACTGTAAAACTCTAGTCTGCCTCTATGAAGTCCTCACAGACGTCAGCCCAAACCCATCTTTGTAAACTACACACTGTCAATTTGACGTAAATTAGTAGAACAACAGACCTCTGATGTAGTCAATCCAGTCAATGACATTTTCACCAAAAAATACTGTGTGCATTTTTCATAAAGCTAAATTATACAATATTTAAAATTCCTTTAATCTAAGATGATGTCCTTTCTCTTATCTATTTTTAAATATTCCATCTTTTATAAAATGGTGATACTAGATGTGAGAGTTGTTTTTCATTTTCATGTCCTTATTTGGAAAATAAAAAGCTTGTGAAATGTGACTGGTTTATGAAACCCATGCCTGGGAACCACTAGTCTACATCCCTTATTTTGGCTTTTATATACAGTTCAATATTGTTATGGAATTGTTTCAAAAACTAAATATTGTCTCCTCGATTAGAATTTTAAATTTCTTAAGAATAAGGGCTGTATATGGTACTTCTTTTGTTCTTTTGTTTTCTCCATACTAATCAGCATTGCGTTGAATTCAAAACAGGTATGATAAATTAAATACAATAAAATTCCTAGCTTTTAAATTTGATGTGAAACTGACCAAAAGTGTAACTGAAGTCAATGTTCCTTATCTCCTCTCTTCCCTGAACACACTTTCTCTGCACTTCTCGGGATTATCCCCATTTAATGAAATGTCATCTATCTCCCAATATCACTAATTCTACTTCATGACCTGAATTTATTCTTAGTATTTCCTTAATATTTCCCCTGTTCCATAAACTGTCTCACTATCTTCCCATGTTTTTCTGTCACTTTTTCCCCCCCAGTATTTAGGGGTATTGAACTGTCTGGCCTTGAACTCACAATCCTCCTGCTCCAGTCTCCCAAGTAGCTGAGATTACAAGTGTGTGCTATGGCTGTATCAACATTTAAAACTATTTTACTTTTTGTTGTTGTTGTTGTTGTTGTTGTTATTGTGTATTGAACCCAGGGCCTAAGGCATCCTAGGGGAGCACTCTACCATTGCACTATAACTCCAGCTCCTTAAGATTTTGATAGTCTCTTTCAAAATGCCTTACCTGGATCTAAATAAAAAAAAAAAAAAAGGCTTAACCTAAATCATCAGTCAAGTTCCCACAGAAAATACTTTGAAAATGTCTAATTTTATCAAATTACATTAAGAATACCTCATTATTATTCTCTAGTAGATTAATGGTAGAAAGCATAAAAACTACTGTATATTCCTTGACCCTAATCCACAACTTCCCAAGAGTTTTAGAGCTACAAAATCAGATGTGGATTAGAATCGTGCAGAACTATGAAGAGATCTCTCTTGACCATGATCCAATGCACACGCAATTCTAATCCACATCTGATTTTGCAGCCCTCTAAAACTCTTACAAGGGTGCAGATTAGAATCCAGAATACATGGATAGTATACCATTATTTTGTTACACAAACAGCCTAACTACATTTGTAAGTATCTCCATTAAATATCTTCTATAGTTGACCATCTTCTATATTAAGTCTTCTGTTTTAAGGATATCTAATGAATCTTTAAGTCCACCAAAATCTAAACATAGTATTCTTCCTGTGAGAAAATGTTCATCTAGTTTACTTAGGGAGTAGTGATCCTAAATGTACACAATTTGTTGTTGTTGTTGTTGTTAGGCGCCTTTGAGTCGAGTCCGACTCATAATGACCCTCATAGGGTTTTCAATGGCTGACTGTTTCGGGATTACCTTGGGAGTGGGTTGCTACATCCTTCTCCCATTTTGCAGTGCTGGGAATGGAACTCCGGACCTCAGAGACTGTAGTGCAGCGCTCTACCAACTGAGCTAAATCTCAGTCTCTGTACACAGTTTAGTTCACAAAATTATCATGTGTCTGGTTTAAACAGCATAAATGTTCACAAGTAAGCTCGGGACCAAATCCTTGCTTGGCACTGATCTCCAGCAAACTGATCTCACTTTTGGGTTTTCTGTTTGATTGACTGGTTGTGTCTTGTTTTTTTTGTTGTTGTTGTTGTTTTGTTTTGTTTTGCTTGTCTTTTTGAGACAGGGTCTTTCTATGTAGCCGCTGGCCTTTAGCTCATAAACTTCTTGCCTCAGCCTCCTCTGTGCTGGGCTTATTGGTATGTGCCACCACACCCGGCTCCTGAGTTCACATCTTAACACTCAGTTTTCTCACCCATAAAATGGAGAGGATAACATGATATGGGAGAAGGGCCTGGCAATCCACTCCCAAGGCAATCCCGAAGCACTCAGCCATTGAAAACCCTATAAGGGTCGCTATGAGTCGGATACCGACTCGATGGCACCTAACAACAACAACAACAACAACATGATATACCCCAAAGGGCTGTTAGAGGAAGATTAAATAAAGACATAAGAAGTGGCTACTAGCACACAGAAGTCTGTAACTACTGGGTTTTATTATTGGTTGTCAATGACTAAGAATCCTTAAAGAAATTCCAATTATAAAACTTAAATGAGGGCTAGGAGTGCAGTTCAATGGTAGAGCACATGCCTAGCAAGGGTTCAAGTCCCAACATTCGCCTCCCCAAAGAAAACTTAAAGGAGCTGCTCATCCTCTCTGGTAGTAAATACAAATCACTAAAATGGCCTAAATCAGATAAATAGTTCAAATAATTAGGATAGCATATTTATGATAGAGTTGTTTCAAGGTATAAAGAGTAAAAATAAGTTCATTTATCTTACTGAGCATATAACATTTCCAATTAACTTGAAACAGCAAAAAAACAGAGATTTCTTTATGTGCAGAAATGGAAAATGTTGTCAGACCAAGGTGAATGACATCATTTTTCTAACAGAGCTCTTCAGCTTCTGCAAAAAGCCTATACAAATAAATCCTTGGTAAGTGGGTCAGAAAAATACATCTCATCCTTTAATTATAATTAAGTTCAAATCTGTTCTTATACAGATTTGCCTGTCAGCAGACTACAAAATGTTTCTTTTTGACACCAAAAAAGACTACCCTCTAAAAGGTTACAAATAACATCACACTGATACTAATACAAGGGCTGGGATTTAGCTCAGTTGGTAGAGCACTGCACTGCAGTCTCTAAGGTCCCAAGTTCAATTCCCAGCACCACAAAAATGGGAGAAGGGCCTGGCAATCCACTCCCAAGGCAATCGGGAAAGAGCCATTGAAAACCCTATGAGGGTCGCTATGAGTTGGTACTGACTCAACGGCACCTAACAACACAACAACAATATTAATACAAGCTAATGATTCATTAAGAAAATTCCAATTCAATCATAATATAAGTTAAACAACGTTATACCCAAGCAATTATTTTTATTTATAGAGGTCCAAAAACAAGGATGTTATTCAAAGGGAGTTATCTTACAAAGACTCTTCCAATCATGCAGCTAATGCTCAAAACCTTTTTGAAACTCCATTTGTAGGATTCTGAAAGACAAGCCTCACATCCAAAAAAACCCTTAGGCTCCACCTTTTGGAATTGCATCTCATTTGTGACCAAAACCAATGTTAATCACTCACTTCATTCACCGGACTTGCCTACTGCCAAAAATTAAACATAAATCCCCTAAAAATGAAGATTTATCAAGATTATTTAGCACCTTCTAAAAACTAATTCAAAAGAAGTATCACAGCCCCTCCCCTACCCATGAGAGATGAATTCCAAAACCCCCAGAGGACGCCTAATAACTGAGGGTAGTAACAAACCCTATACTCTTTTTTTTTTTCTGTAATATGTATCTATTATAAAGTTTAATTTATTTAAAAAAAAAACTAGGCACCACAGATATTAACAAATAATAAACTAAAACATTATAATATACCATAATAAAAGTAGGGGCTACTGTTTGGCAATAAAAGTAGGGGCTAGGGTTTAGCTCTCGAATAGAACAAGGAAACACTGAGTGGTTTAAAGTTGAGAAAGGTGTGCATCAGGGCTGTATACTTTCACCCTATCTCTTCAATTTATACGCTGAGCAAATAATCCGAGAAGCTGGACTTTATGAGGAAGAAAGCGGCATCAAGATTGGAGGAAGACTCATTAACAACCTGCATTATGCAGATGACACCACTTTGCTTGCTGAAAATGAAGAGGATTTAAAACATTTACTGATGAAGATCAAAGATCATAGCCTTTAATATGGGTTACGACTAAACATCAACAAAACAAAAATCCTTACGCCTGGGTCAGCACGCAACTTCACATTAAATGGAGAAAAGATTGAGGTTGTCCAAGATTTTACTTTGCTTGGCTCTATAATCAACACCCATGGAAGTAGCAGTCAAGAAATCCAAAGACGCATTGCTCTAGGAAAAGCTGTGGCAAAAGATCTCTTTAGAGTATTGAAAGCCTGCAGCCGTAGCCCTGTGGCATCCGATCCTGTCAGATCTCGGAAGCTAAGCAGGGTCAGGCCTGGTTAGTACCTGGATGGGAGACCGCCTGGGAACACCAAAAGTTGTAGGCTTGGGAGAAGGACCTGGCAACCCCCTCCCAAAAATCAATCTGCCATTGAAAACCCTATGAACAGCAGAGAAGCACTGATAATAGTGTTTCCCCTGTTGTACAGAGGGTCGCTATGAGTCGGATACCGACTCGACGGCACCTAACAACAACAACAACAAGAGTATTGAAAAGCAAAGATGTCATATTGAAGATGAAGGTGCGTCTGACTCATGCCATGGTATTTTCAGTGGCATCATATGGTTGTGAAAGCTGGACATTGAACAAGAGAGACAGAAAAAGAATTGATGCTTTTGAATTGTGGTGCTGGAGACGTCTATTGAATATACCATGGACTGCCAAAAGAACCAACAGATCTGTCCTAGAAGAAGTACAACCAGAGTGC
>VMDO01007623.1:42659-72600 GCA_007922755.1 Pedetes capensis | reverse complement strand
CGGACATCATGTTTGGAAGAGTCGCAGGTCAACACAAAAGAGGAAAACCCTCCACCAGATGGATTGACACAGTGTCTGCAACAATGGGCTTAAACATAAATAAGATTGTTTGCCTGGCACAGAATCGGCAAGTGTTTCGATCTGCTGTACATAGGGTCGCTATGAGTCGGACTCGACTCAACGGCACCTAACAACAACAACAAGGGTTTAGCTCAGTTGGTACAGTGTAGCTCTGCATTCTGCATTCCCTGAAGCCCTGGGTTCAATCCCCAGCACCACAAAAATGAGAGAAGGATCTGGCAGCCCACTCCCAGAACAATCTCTAAACAATCAGCCATTAAAAACCCTATGAGGGTCACTATGAGTCAGATCTGACTCAGTGGCACCTAACAAAAACAAAAAACAATAGAAGTAATATGAATGTGTTCTCTGCTTAAAGAGTCAAGAAAAAATGGGAGGGGGGGAACTGCGGTGTAATTAATCTCAGCTCTAAAACAAATATTAATATTTTTCAGACCATGACTGATTACAGGTAACTGAAACCGCACAAGTGAAATCTCAGATAAGGAGAGGACTATATACCAAATTTACAGTTTAGAATTTCATTAAATAAATATGTAGCCTCCCATTTTGGGAAATCCTGATGTTTGTATTTGAAAAGCTATCATAGTATTTTATAGATACCCCTCAGAGATGACCATAAAATTACACAGTAACAAAACTGGAAATATAAAATATCACACCAGATTTATGTAAAAGCAGCAAAATTATATTGAAAAGTCATAGAAAACAGTGGAAATTCTCTAATTTGAACATTTTACACTATCACACTTTCATAATAACATCTGCTTCCAAAGTGCCTCTGAAGGCACAGTATTTAGTATGGTTATTTATATCCACTCTAGAAATTTTACATTTGGTTCACACAGGTTTGGGTAAGCTGGAATTCTCCAAAAGAAGGACTTTCAAGGTTGGTGGTTCTGTGAATTTTTTTTTTTAAAGGATAGAGGTAAAAAGGAGGAAGTAATACCAGCTTAACTAATCACATCCTGCTCCAACCCTGTTGACTACAGACTATTTACCAGAGACTTCAAAATTTAATGCTCCCCTCCCAAAGATAAAAATCTAGCATAGAAGTACTCGATGCCAAGATTTCAAAATTTGGCAATCTTCTTTTTTTTTTTTTTTTTGGTGCTGGAGGAGATTGAACCCAGGACTTCATGCATGCCACATTAGGTGAGTGCTCTACTGAGTTATATCTTTCAAAGGTTATGTGCTTTATGGCACCAGAACTGGATTTCTGTACTTTGAAACCCCAACAGTCTCTATATCACCTGGAAAAACAATGCACACCTCACCTCTGTATTAGAGAAAACACTAAGTAAAATTCTAGTTAAAAAAATACATGTGAATAAACCCAAGGAAATCAAAAACTGCTGCCTGTACATAAACATCATTATGATCAACCATCAGAAACACTACTGGAAGCCGGGCGTGGTGGCGCATGCCTGTAATCCCAGTGGCTCGGGAGGCGGAGGCAGGATCGCAAATTCGAGACCAGAGGCAGTCTGTGTAACTTAGAGAGACCCTGTCTCAAAAAGTAAAAAAAAAAAATGGGCTGAGGTGCAGCTCAGTGGTCCAGCACTTGCAGAGCATGCAGGCACGAGGCCTGGGTTCAACCCCCCAGTGCAGCAAAAAAAAAAAAAAAAACACTACTGGAAGACCTACTATGTGCAAGCAAAGCTCAGTGAAAGGAACTGAGGAAATTCTTAGCTAAACAAACTTAGCTTCTGATCAAGAAATTTCTTATCAGCCAGGCATGGTGGTGCATGCCTGTTATCTCAGAGACTAGGGAGGAGGCAGAAGGATCACAAATTCCAGGCCAGAGGCAGCCTGCACAATTTAGCAAGACATTTACTCAAAATAAAAAAGGGGCTGGGGATGCAGTCCAGAGGTAAAGCACTTGCCAAGTATGTGCAAGGCCCTGAGTTCAACCCCCAAGTGCCACACACTCAAAAAAATTCTTACCTAATTAAGTAATTTAGATACAAACTAGCCAAGTTACCCATGAATCTAAGAAGTATTAACATTATAAACTATATATATATATATATATATATTTTTTTTTTTTTTTTTTTTTTTTGGTGGTACTAGGGGTTGATCCCGGGGCCTCACGCCTGCATGCTTTGCAAGTGCTGGACCATTGAGCTGCACCCCCAGCCCTTTTATTTTTTTTACTTACCTGAGACAGGGTCTACACTAAGTTACATAGACTTCCTCTGGTCTCGAACTTGCCATCCTCCTGGCTCCGCCTCCCAAGCCGCTGGGATTACAGACGTGCACCACCACGCCCAGCTTAAACTATAATATTTTTGAGGAAGTAAGAAAGTTTGATCCAACAAGGTAGCTCAGGACATACTAGCATGATTTACCAAGAACAGGAGGAATATCAACAATAAATGCCATAAAATTTTAGAGAAGAAAGATTTACTATTCCCAAAGTCAAGACAGACTTCAATAAGAGGAAACTGAGTCTTGAAAAATGGAAAAGATTTAAATAGCTAAACAGCATTAAAGAGAAGAAAAATAAAGATAATGGAAACAAAGATGCTGAATTGGGAATATTATCATTAAGTATTTATTAAATACCTACTATACATCAAACACTGTGTTAGGTACTAGGTACATACGGGAGAACAAAACAAATGAGTCTTCTGCTCTTGTGGAGTCTAGTGTGGAAGTCAGATAATCATCATGCAAGCAGATATATCATTATAAAATATAATAGGTGCTATGAAGTGAGGCAACAGAAGCCAGTAATAGGGAATAACGGGAAAGAACTAGCAAGATGGGATGAGAAAAGGTATCTCTGATACATAAGCTCAGGTATGAAGGCAGCTTGTTGTTAGGTGCCATCGAGTTGGAGCCGACTCATAGCAAACCTCATAGGGTTTTCAATGGCTGTTTGTTTCAGGACTGCTCCAGGAATGGACTGTCACATCCTTCTCCCATTTGTGTAGTGCTGGGGATTGAACCCAGGTCCTCAGAGTCCAGCACGGCACTCTACCAACTGAGCTAAACCCCAACCCTCTGAAGGAGGCAGCCACGCAAAAAGAAAGGAAAAGAGTGTTAAAGGAAGAGAAAGCTATACATACAAAGCCTTAAGGTAGAAAAGAGGTTGTTGAGTTTAAAAATAAGAAGCTAATGTGACTGAAGCACAATGGACAATGACACTGGTAGAAGATGAAGATGGAGAGGTATAGCAGGGGCAAGCTATACAATGCATTACAAGCTAAGATAAAAAGTATGAATTCAGATTGTATTCCAAGTCCAAAAGAAAACCACTAAAATTCTTCCACTCTTAGGTATTAAGTAAGAGCCAGACTCCAAAAAATATATACTGTAGGATTCCATTTTTACAAAAGGGCAAAACTAATCAATGCTGTTAGATGTGAAGACAGTGATCACCATAGGTGACAGAGTGGAGACAGGACCTAGAAGAGAACTTGATGGGGTACTTCTAGGTACTGTTTGGTAATGCTGCTTCTTGATCTGGATGCTGGTTAGTGTATTCAGTTTACAGAAAAAAAGTCATCAATTTTCATTTTTATGATGTGTACTTTTCTGTGTGTATTATATTATACTTTAATTTTAAAAGGTATAGTAATTTTTAAGTTTTATGTAAGTCTTTATTAAAATATATTTTTTAAATATGACTTTCCAAATAAAACAAGAATAGAGAGACTCATGAAGTCTCTTGTATAAGACCTGATGGAAACTTTCAGATACATATAAAAAAGGGAGAGAGGTAATCCAAATAGCTAGTGAATACAAAGTACCATACTTATAAAGAATAAATGTTGGGTCTGAAAAAGGAATTGTGCAATAAAAGAGGAGCTATAAATTCCTTAGACTGTAAAGGAGGTATCCCTAGAAATTAAGAAAGGAATAGATGAAAACAGCAATGTCTATAAAGGTTAGCAATGCTATGTTACATTGTGGCTCAAACTTTAATATGTCATTTTCAAGCTCTTCTCTTGACCCCACCCCAATACTGCCAGAGAGTATAATGAAATAAAAGATCCCCAAACTAAGCATTAACCTACCTGAGCTCAAATAAATGGTCCACCCCTTACTAGCTCTGGCAGTAACTGCTCTGGGCTTAGCTCTTTCATGTATGTGGATAATGACTACCTCATAGTTATTATTTTCTCCCTACAGTCACCCAAAATGTTGAGTAGGTAGTCTGGTGGGTATTTTATTTTTATTTATTTTCTTTTTTGCAGTACTTGGGGATTGAACCTAGAGCCTCACACATATTTTGCAAGTACTCAAACTGGGCTGCACCCCAAGCCCATTTTTCATTTTTTGAGTCAGGATCTTGCTAAATTACACAGGCTGCCTCTTGCCTGAACACAGGATCTTCCAGCCTCAGTCTCTGGAGTCTCCGAGTCACTGAGATTACAGGCATTAGCCACCATGTCCAGTTTTGGAGGGCATTTTAACTTATTATTTCCTAGAGGTTATATGGAAAACTAACCACTGATATTAACAAGAATTTCCATTTTCAGACAAATTGGGGGGTATACAACAGTCAACATACAGAGATAAAATGAATAAAGAGAAAGGAGAAGAATAAATAAGTAGAAATAGCTGGGCATGGTGGCTCATTCCTGTAATCCCAGACACTCAGGAGGCAGAAGCAGGAGGGTCCCAAGTACGAGACCAAAGGCAGTCTGTGTAACTTAGCAAGACCCTGTCTCAAAATAAAAGTAAAAAAAATTGGGCTAGGGGTACAGCTCAATGGTACAACACTTGCAAACCATGCAAGCACAAGGCCCTGGGTTCAACTCCCTAATACTGCAAAAATAAATAAATAAATATAGAAATATAGAAATGGGGCTTCACCTAGAAGCTCCGGAGCAGCAATTTCAAGCATTTCCTAAGACAGAGACTTGAGCTAAGCAAATTGGGTCGGTTCAATTACTAAATTATTATAAGAAGAAAAAAATCTTATGTCTTTCTAGCAAGCCACAATTACTAGATAGTATTCTTTCCTTTATGGAATATTAGCTGAAACAAGTCAGAGATCAACACAGAAGGATATTCTGTCATAGATGGTCAGGCAATGCTTTCAACCACTTTATAGTCTCCCCACCTTACATGTTAACTATAACATGTTAAGTACTTTTTTTTTTTTAACGGTACTTGGGGGTTGAACCTAGAGCCTTTCACATATTTTGTAAGTACTCTACCACTGGGCAGCACCTCATGTCCCTTTTTTATTTTCTGAATCAGGGTCTCGCTAAATCCTGAAGGCTGTCTGTGGCCTCAAACTCTAGATCCTACTGCCTCCAGGCTGTCAAGCACTTCTTAAGTACAGGAGTCACCATTTCAAAGGGAACAAAAATTAAAAGTTCAACTCCTTAATAAATCTTCGAATAGTTTTTTCCCAAAAAAACTATATCCTCTGGCCCAAAAGTAACTAAAATCTACTTCCTTCCAAATATACTCCTGATCAGACAAGTGTGTCTCCCTCTTCCACCCTAACTCGCCTCACCATTAAAAATCAACGGTTCCTTATTTCCTACCAATCTGGCACACTCTTTGATATTCCTTGTGATTTCACAATACTGAATCTGAGCACAGAAATCTCCTGCATTCCCTGGGATCAATCTGCTACCCAATTCTAAAAGGTAACAATTGAAAATAAAGGTAGCTGTAGTGATTAAACAACTGTACACATCTATCAAAGCTCCTAAACAATACACTTAACACTGGTCAATTATATTGTATATAAATTGTATCCCAATACTGCATACATTCATTCATTCGGTAAGTGTTTAATAAGCATCTTTTATGTGCATCTAAGTTTATACCAGGGCTGGGGTTTAGCTCCATTAGTAGAGCACTGCACTGTGCCCTCTAAGGCCCTGGATTCAATCCCTAGCACCACAAAAGTGGGAGAAGGACCACATGGCAATCCACTCCTGAAATAACCAGCCACTGAAAACCCTGACATAGAGAAGGACTGACATAGTACTGGGCATGGCACAGTGTCTTGGAATGTTTCTTTCTGTTGTACATGTGGTCACTGTGAGTCGGACCCAACCCAACAGCACCTTACAACAAGTTTATACCAAATCTTTCAGGCTTGGACTATCTGGGACCTACCTGTAGTGTGCTTTACTCTGAGATGACACTGTCCCAAAACACCATCACACCTGTTTCTGATCATGAATATCATCTAAATGGTGGCCTCTACAGATGAATGACGACTGGCTATTTCCCATTTTCCAATATATAAATGAAATATGTGATCACTTACAAACTGTATTTTAATGCAAATGCTTCCAACATAAACCTAATGCATATAGGACATACCACTACCAAGCCTTTTTGTCTTTCTACCAAAAGCTAGCACACCTCCACTTCTTACTGCTTCTGCATGTGAACTTGGGATAGTCACTTTTACCTTCTGACCTTCAGTTTGCTCATCAACCACCACCTCGTAGAATTGTTGGGAAGACTATGTCAGATATCCACCACCCAGAAATACTCCTGGGCACAGAGCAGGCAACTCAATAATTAGTAACCTTTCTTGCTCTTAAATCACTTAAGAGTTTTTTTTAATACCAAATAATCAAGTTAACTAATTAATAATCTATATTACTAATTGCTGGTCAACAATGAACTTGCTGCCTTGTTCATTATGCCAACCCATTCCCTCCCCATCTATTTACAGTTTTTCAAACTTTAGTTACTATGTTTAGAAAAGTGATTTAATTTTAGAAACCTGAAAAATTCTTCTGAATAAATTGAGCAAAACCTTAATCTGCCCCAAGGGGAATTCTGAGGAAAACAATTATTTCTCACAGAAGAATTTTCTATGGGGGTTATTCAATTTAACCACACGAATGTCACCAAAGCTGCACACAAAATGACAGAAGGCAATCTGGAACATACTGTACAGATTTTCCCAAAGGAAACAGCCTCCTAAAATCCAAACCCCTCCCTCTCTAAACTGGGGTAGTAAAATCTTCCTAGGTGATTTGAATTCTTCCCGGCTCTGTCACTAGTCCAGCTCCTTAGGCCAGAACCGCAGCAGTTGGTAAAAGAAATACCCTGAACAAACCCCACCCCTCAAAACATCCCCAAAAGGCAGGGAGGTCCAGAGAGCATTTTCTCTTCAATCGACAGATAAGCCACCACGAGGCGCTCAGAATCACAATCCTTTCCCCAAGGTCATTCAAGTCAGTGAAGGTGCGGCAGAGAATCTGCAGGCAGCAGTCTCCGGCCTTCTGCAAATCGCACTGCAGGGATTTTGGGGGGTGCCTCCTATCTTCCCTTCTCCCACCCTCAAGTGTGAGCACTGGCCTCGGCATTTCCGAAACAAGCCACAACAAGCTCCGCAGCGTTAGGAAAGGGGCTGACGCGATGAAGAAACAGATGCTCCGCAGCAAGATGGTCTTTCTGGGCTCGCAGAGCCTCCTCTAAGGTAATTACCAGAAACCGCAGGCACCTCCGAGGGGTCTACGCGGGGCTGCGAGGCCCCAAGGCGGCCGCCCCGGGACGCCAGCTTCCCAGCGCGCAGCCTGGGCGGCCAGAGGCCACCGGCCCGAAACCGCACTTCATTCCTGCGCCTCGGGAAGCCATGGTTTCCCTCCCCGCCCGGCCGCCGGGCGGGGTACGCAGGGCGGCGGGCGGCGCGCTGCGGAAAGTTCGCCGCGGCGGCGGCGGGCGGGGGGCGGCCGGCGCGCCGCGTCCCCCTGCAGATTCCACCATTAATTAGTCCCGCGGACTGTCTGCTCGCAACTTAAACAAAGCGAATGCCTCGCATTCCTTCCCGGCCCGGCGGGCTGGCCGCGAGGCCGGCAGCGCCCGGGACGCGGGCCGGCGCGGCCGACAGCTGCCGACCCCTCCCCGGCCGGCCCGCGCCGCGCCGCGTCCCGCACACGCCCGCCGCCGCGCTCCCGGGCCGCCTCCGCCTCCCGCGCCCGGCTCCGGCTCTTCCTGTAAGATCACTTCCTTCCTCCCGGTGCCCGCGGGCCCCGCGCAGCCCCCTCCCCGGCCGCCGGCCCCCGGCCCGCGCCGCGCCGCCCCGCCCCCACAGGCCCGCGCCCGCGGCTCCCCGCCCCCAAGCCCCGGCTGGACCCCCAGGGCGTCCCCCGCCCCCCGCAAACGCCCGCTCCGCACCTCTGCCCCGAGAGTTCTCCTCAGGTCCTCGCTCCCACCGAGAAGTCTCCGCGGACCCGGCCCTCCCCCCACACCGGAGAAATCTCCTCAAACCCTCTTCCTCCAACTCCACAAACACTCCCGAGGTCGCGCCCCAAAAGACCTCCCCTCCTGGGCTCGTCCGCCAGCAGCCACCCAAACTCTTCCCCCGCCCCGAACCCCCATCCCTCCCGGCTGCGCCCGCCGGCTCTGTCCCGCCAAGCCCGGGCACCCCGACCCCTCCGCCGGACGCCCGCCCCGACCGGGCGCCCTCCTCGCCCCGCGCCCGCCCCTGCCCCAGACCCCGTGCCGCTCTCCCACCGCCTCCACGAAGACCCCTCACCTCAGCGACTCCAGCCCGCGCTCCCGCCGCCTAGGACTCCAGCGCTCGGCTCCCGGCGGCCGGCGCCTCCTCCGGCTCCCCAGGACTGACAATGAGGGGCGGGGCCAAGTGTGACGTCACTTTGGAGGCGGGGCCTGAATGTTGGGCGGGGACTGGTGCTCGGGCTCCGCCCCTTCGTCCTTTTTTCCCACCCCCAAACCCAGGGTTTGAACCTAGACAAGTTTTTATTGCCTCCCTAGCTAGGTGCCCAGAGCCTGTGCAAGGCGCTGTAGGAAATCAAATAAAAGGCAAGACTCCCTGCATTCAAGAGGGGCACTCTCAGGGGTTTTCGAGGATTAAGTGAGATCATCCATGCAAAGTGTTTAGCCCAAGGCCTGGTTGGTCCTGAGTAATCACTTAACAAATACTACTCCCGTTACTGGGCTGGGATTTAGCTCGGTTGGTAGAGCGCTGCGCTGCAGTCTCTGAGGTCCTGAGTTCAATTCCTAGCACCTTAAAAACGGGAGAAGGACCTGGCAATCCACTCCCAAGGCAATCCTGAAACAGTCAGCCATTGAAAACCCTATGAGGGTCACTATGAGTTGGATACCGACTCCACGGCAACTAACAACAACAACTCCTGTTACTCAGCAAATATTAAGAAGGAACCCAACTTGGACTCAGAAGACATGAGTTCCAGTCCCCCAGCTCTCCTATTTACTCATAACTATAGAAAAGTCCTTTCCCATCTATGTTCAACACTTGCACCTTCCTTAAAATGGGAAGAGGCAATGACTAGATATCTGTTCTCAAAAGTTCCTCCAATGATTCTATGACATACTTGCTGTGGGCCTATAAGCAAAGCAACTAAAGTCCAGAGAAGTGGGGTGGGGTAGATCTTTGGAGGGAGCCCCAGATCCAGACCTAGCAAAGTATGGGCCACAGCCAGAGACAAGCTCCCTGAGGATGTCCTCCCACGTGCTGGCATCCAGCAGCATCCACAAGCCAGGACACAGATGGGCTAAGGGCTGCTTCCTCTCTGAACTGCAGCACCATGGTTGGTCTCTGGAGACATCTCTTGTGTAAGCACTTTACTGCCTTCGAAACAAAGGCCAAAGCCCTGGCCTGGTATAATCACTTCCTACCTTACACACACACACACACACACACACACACACACACACACACACACACACACTCTAAAGGCTTATCCAAACTTCCCTTGGCACACCCACTACTTTCCCACATCTGCCCCTTTGCTCATGCTTTTCCTTGCTGTCTCATCACAATGTACAAGCCGTCCTAGTTTCCCCAGCCAGAAACCAACCCTCCTGGCTCTCAATACCCAGTGGCACTGAGTTGAAGTCTCATGTGGGCATGGACACATTATCATTTGTATCAAATTGACCTTCTGCCAGGCTTAGGGGTGCACACCTTTAATCCCTGAACGTGGGAGGGTGAGACAGAAGGATTACAAATTTGAGGCCACCATGGGCTACCCAGTAAGACCTTCACTGGGTGCCGTGGTGTGTGCCTATAATCCCAGCAACTCAGAAAGTGGAGGTAGGAGGATCTCAAGTTCAAGGCCAAAGGCAGCCTGCGGAATTTAACAAGACCCTGACTCAGAATAAAAACTAAAAAGTGGGCCAGGAGTGCAGCCCAGTGGTAGAGCATTTGCAAAGTATGTGTGAGGCCCTGGGTTCAACCTCCAAGTACCACCAAAAAAAAAAAAAAAAAAAATGACAAGCTCAAGTTCTAATGCCAGAAAACCCATGGTCTGACTCATGGTAGCTCTCTCTTGAGCCTTACCTTCCTCATCTACAAAATAGGAATAATAATACATCCTTGAAGTGTTTCTTTTTAAAGTTTTTTCTGTGTGGAAAAACTGTGTGGAAAGAACCAGGCACAATGTTCCACAATGCATTTGTCATTCTTGTTTTCAATATTATTACTATCATCGATATTTCCAGCTCCTAACACTACACAGCACCCCTGTAATAAGCCACCAGATCTTTTCACAGTGCAAGATTTAAAGGGCCTAAGAAAGGAAGAGGCTTGCTGGAAGTAGCCCTGCAAATTATTGCCATTGGAACAGGAAGCAGCTCTGCAGTCTCCAGACTCCAGGTGGATTCTGCAGTTATGTCTGAGGCCCCAGGGCATCTCTTGTCACTCAGAACTCCTCCAATTTGGGGACAGTTGTGAGTTCTATCTGCAAGTTCTTTGCAGCAGAACTGACCCATTTCTGCCTCATGCCTTTCTCCTCTCATATTCTTTGCAGAGAGATGGATCTGTGTTAAGCTGCCCTTGACATCTCCATGGTCCTCCAGGAGAGCTGTAGCAAAGCACTGGGCATTTCCAGAGTGCCCGCCTGTGAGAAGAGGGGAAGGGCTTTGGGGTTCTGATTAATTTCATGTACTGCCAACCGGAAAATAGCTGCCCTAAAATGCCTGGGCCAGTCCTCAAGGGCCCCAAACAAACTGTGGCTTATTTTTAGAATAAGAGATTCAAAAATGCTACTTCCCATGAAACGTAAGCATGGCCACAGTATTGCTTTGGACACAGAAAGGGCCTTTCCTGAGTCCCTTCTGTTTCCCACTGCTGATTCCAAGCACTGTGAACACTCTGGAGAGAACACAGCACATACAGAGAAGGATCTGAAGACAAGACTTTCTCCCAGGGATGTATGACTCCATCGAGCACTTACTCATTCACAGAAAAAGCTTTGGCACAAGATAGATCAGGCATCAAATTCCAGATCCACTACTTACCAGTTACATAATCTGGGGTTTTCAAGTCTCTGCACCTCAGTTTCTCATCTGTAAAATGGGGATAATAATAGTAGCTGTCTTACACAAAAGCTGTTGAGAATTGAATGAAATAACATGCAGGAGAACTTAGTTCAGAGCCTCATACCCAGGTCATGCCAGGAAATAGTGGTTGCTATTATTATTTCAACATGTCCTCCCAGTGAGTCTCCCATGTACAGGCCTCTGGGCTAGAAGGAAGATTAAGTAGTAGTTCTGCTCCTCAAGAAGCCCTGTCAATAAAAGGAATGGGGCAGATTTCCATGAATAGGCAAGAAGAGGTGTCTGCTGGGTATTGCTAAGTGAAAAGAGCAAAAATAAGTTGCAGGATTTCAGGTGTAGCTAGAGCCCATGCTTATAATTTATAATATATGCCTAGTCTATACATAGAAAAATGTGGAGAATATAAAGAACTAAATGCAAGACTTGTCACCTTTTTTCTTTCTTTTTGCTTTGCCTTCTCTATGGGTATAATAGAAAGGTTCAAAAATGACTTTACTAAATGCTACGAGGGAGCAAAAGGGGTGAATATACCATTGCAAGGCATATCAGCAGAGGGCATCTGTAACAACTGTGTGTCCTGCCATAGAAAGTTCCACAAATCCCATCTCATTCTTGGTGGGGTTCCTTCAAGGAAAGATTCTAAAGATAGAACTCTCTCCTCAGGAGCCATGACCCCATCAGTCACTTATTCACTCATTCCCAGAAAAACCTTTGACACAGGACAAACCAAGATTCAATCCCCAGGGTTTGGGATCAAATCTCTGCTATATGACTTACCAGCTGGCAATCTTCTTTATTCAGTCCACCCATTCAAATACTAATCTCTTCCAGAAACACCCTCAGACACACCCCAAAGGGATCTGGGCAACCTGGTAGCCCAGCCAAACTGACACAAAGTTAGCCATCACAGTGCAATGTTTCTCCCTCCTCCCCCAAGAATAACAAATTGTCAGCATCTTGTGCCTAAACTTGCACTTTCGTTTTCCCCATGATATCTTTTTGCAATTTAATTTTTTTACAAGCAGCACACGTATTACTTTGTCATCAGAAAAATGGCAGTAAAAGCATGTATAAAAAGAATGCTAACCAAGCTAGGGTTGGTGCACTGTTGTTGGTTTGCAAACAATAAATTATAACACAATATGGTTGAGGCCAGTGGGAAAGTCTCATAGGAACCGTAGAAAATGAGAATGGGAAGGGACAAAAATCACCCTTCATTAGCCTTCTATCTTCCAAATGGCGTGATTTCAAGACTCCCGCCACTACATGCATATCAGTCATTCATTCCACAAACATTTTTGGATGCTTTACTATAACCCAAGAATCATGCTAGGTACTTTACATCTACTAGTTCATGTAGGCTATACGGGATCATTATTGCTATCTTACAGATTAGGAAAACAGTCTCAGAGAGGACAAGTAACTTGCCCAAATTCATAAATTTAATGGAATCTAAATAAAGATCTAGGTGATAGCCAAGGCCAACACCTTGGGGCTGAGGATGCTGTTTAGTGGTAGACCACTTGCCTGGTTCATGAGGCCCTTGGTTCAATCCCCAGGGGGTTGAGCAAGTCACTGAACTCTTCTTAGCAGCAGTTTCTGCACCTCCACAGGATAAGGTCATACAATGCAAATTATGTGCTTTGTAAGTTGTAACCCATGATAGAAAGGAAAGCCTTTATCTCAGCTCTTAGAGAACTGAGTCTCACTATGTATAGCTTTCTTGCTGCTCTCCCCATTAGTGTTTATCTCCATTGCTGTTTAACAACATTAGGGCACTTAGGAGAATCTTCCTCACACACACCCATTCCATTTCCCCTACCAGCCTGGGACCTCCTCGAAGACAAGAATGAGGCTTATTCATTTCTGATGCCTTTCTACCCCTGATGCAGTGTCTGGAGTGCATCCTTCCATTCCTTCACTCTCTTATTTATTTCATAAGAAATGGTTGAGTGCCTAACATGATCCAGGCGCCACACAGACTATACTAGAGCAAAGGTCACTGCCTTCCTGAACCTTGGGACTGGTGAAGTGGAGCGAGAGGACATTAAACACAATTCCTTAATAGCATTTGCACTAAGTGTCACAAAGAATCAGTCCATGTGCTATGAGGGATTGAGGGATACAAAGTGGAGACCTACCGTAATCTAGGAGACAGGGGAAGTTTCCTACAGGAGGTGGCCTGGAAGCTCAGAGAGGTTAAGGAACCTGCATAACGTCACACAGATGGAAAATGAAAAGGCTGGGATTTTAGCCCCGGAACGCCTAACTCTAGCACCCATGCTCAGCTAGGAAAGCCCTGTCCTTTACCTCCCCCACCTTTTTTTTCCTTGGCTCGTATTGGTGAGAAGGGAGTCAGATCCATCCAACACAGTTAACATCTAGATACAGAACTCCTGTCCTTGAGGTTCCCCAAGAATCTGAACTCCCGAAGAATCTGGACCCGAACCATAGACGCCAGGCACAAACTTCATAGTCATTCCTACCACGAGTTGGAACTCAGCAACGCAATTTACTAGCCATGACCTTGAACCACTCACCTACCACAAAATCTGGGGCCTCAGGGTCTCACCTCCCCAAAGACGAGGTTGGACCCCTCCCTCGGTCCTCCCCGGCCCCAGCGGCGTGGGCTCGGGGCCGGCGGGCAATGGCGCATAGAGGGCTCGGCTCCGGCCCGGGACTCCACTGCGGCACTTCATGCAATACCGACCGGCGGACCGCAGCGCAGGGCGGCGCGCGGCTCGGCCGCCGCAGTGACAGCTCGCGCCGCCGCCGCCTGGGAAGCCGCCGGCCGGGCGCGCTCTCGCCTTCCCACCCACGGGCAGGGCGTTCCCGCCAGCCGGCTTCCTGCAGCCGAAGGCCGGGGCGGAGGGGGGCGCGGAGGGGCCCCGGGCCTGACAGGCTTGGTTCCTGGCTTTCTCTCCGCGTTTCCTGAGCGGGACAGCCGGGGGATGGGACCCAGAGCCAACCTCCTTCCCCGGCGCGCACAGCCGGGAAATCGCGTCCTTGTCAACCCGGGTTCCTCCTCCTCCGTGCCGGGAACGCGTGAGGGTCGCTCACAAGCTCAGTCCTTCCAGCTGGGTGAGACGACCCACTTGTCCCCGAGGAAGCTGGGAGATCAAACGACACGCAGGCTCCAGAGCCTACAACGCAGGGAGATTCCAAGCCCGTGATGTCAGCAAATTAACTCCATCCTACGGATGACAAAACTGAGGCTCTACCATATGAAGGGACTTGCCCAAAGTCACCCAGAACATATCCTGACCGGCAAAATAATGTGCTTGCTACACAAATACTCCATGTGTATTTTGTCACTGAGTCTGTGTAATATATGAAGATAACCATTGTCCCTATTTTATAAATGAGGAAACTTTGAACCTGAGAGGCCAAGCGGCTGCTCCCACATCACAAAGCTACGAAGTAAGAGAGCTAGGAATTTGACGCCATTCCCCCTGTTGCCAGAGCTCAGGCCAATTCCATCAAGTTGCTTCCTCATTACAGTTGAGTAATCCAGAGGGCCAAGACCTTGTCCCATTTTTTTCTGGGTCCTCAGATGCCCAATGAAAACTTTACACAAAGCTGATACTCAAGAATGGCTGTGGAGCCTGGCATAGAAGCTCAAATTTATAAGGATTCTTAGGGGGTTATCTAGCCTGACTCCATCTAAAATCTTTGTTGTTAGATCCCATTGAGTTGGTGTCTGACTCATAGTGACCCTATATACCACAGATGAAACACTATTGTCAGTGCTTCTCTTGTTATTCATAGGGTTTTCAAAGGCGGATTGATTTTTGGGAGTGGGCTGCCGGGTCCTTCTCCCAAACCCACAGTATTTGGTGTTCCCAGGCATCTCCCATCCAAGTACTAACCAGGCCCAACCCTGCTTTGCTTCTGAAATCTGATACCACAGTGCTATGGCTGCAGGCTCTAGAACCTTTAGCAAAGTAAAAATTCAGCCTCCAGTTCAAATATTCCCTGTCATGGTGAACTAACTCTCTCTCTCTCTCTCTCTCTCTCTCTCTCTCTCTCTCTTTTTCTCTCTCTCTCTTTCTCTCTCTCTCTCTCTCTTTCTCATGCACACAATATCCCATCCCTATTTGTCTATAGACAAATATTTTTAGCTTAAAATGTAAATGGTCATTTTTACCCCTGGTTCCTTGTAGACATGGCAGACCCATTTTCCTTCTCATGACCACTGTGTGTGTGTGTAAATATATGTGTATGTATGTATGTATACATATATATGTGTGTGTGAGAGTGTATATGGCCACAGTATTATTCTTAGCCATTTTATAAGGGTGAATGGTTCAAAAGTTGTACCCCTTAACTGGTATCATCAACTTAATTGATGAATATCACTTAGCCAGGTCATCCAAGACCCCCAAATAAAACACCTGTTGTTATTTAAGATATTCGTTTTTGTTTCATTGTGTTGTTATATGAACTAAAATACCCTTCAAAAGGTACTAATATAATCTTTATTTGTGTAACAATAAGTATCAAAAAATAAATTTTTCTTAAGGCACTTACAAAATTCTAGTCTGTTTTCCCAGGTTACAAAAACTACAATAAAATCAAACCGAAACTAACATAACAAAAATTCCCTTCTCTTTTATAATGTAGAGACCCTAAAAATCAGAAAATCAATAATTTTCATGAGATCAATCAGAAAATATGGAAAATGACATGCAACTGTTAAGTGGTATCGTGGACTCGACTAGACCCTTACCTGGGCTTAGGCAGGTGCTATAATGCCACATCTCTGGCAGAATGTACTGAGATTACATAGAGCAACATATTTGTATGACAATTAGGAATCTTAAGAAACATCAACTTTTAAATTCTAGAGTCCTTTTTGACCCCACAATAGCAGTTAAAGGTTGAGTTCCTAGTGAACTGGACCAAAGTCAGCTATTCACTACAGAAGTTCCCCTTCCATGTATAGAGTTGCTTCAGAGGAAAGCAGCCCAGACTACATTTTTCCAGCCCTCCTTGCAATTAGGTATATGACTAGTTTCCACCAATGGGAATTAGGCAGAGATGATGTGTGCCGCATCCAGGCCAATGTGGTTAAGAAGAATGCATACTCTTGCTCTTCTCTCCCATCTGCCAATCGGATGACAAGACCAGGGTGACCTTGAAAGCCACATATTGAACGTGGCAGAGCCTTAGTCAACTTGAGTCTCACCCAGTCCCTTGACTGCAAAGGACACACATTGAACGAACTTCTGGTAAATTAGGCTTTGTGGTTTCAGGATTTATCTATTACAGCAGTGAGCATAACTTAACTAATACAGGGCTAACAATGAGCTTGGGTTCATTGCTAGATTGGCCAGGCAATGGAGCACAATGGAGTTCACATGGAGGATGCTCAGACTCCTATCTAGCACTGACTGTGACCAGCTGGCTCAGCTGGTCAGAAAATCTCTGCTCGTCTCATTATTGTCTTATGTCCTGCCAATTCCAAAAGGAGTTCTGAGGTGGTTTCCACTTCAGCCTAAAGACCATTTGATTGATAATTAAAGAGCAAGAATCAAGGAGTAATTAAAGCCTGGGCAGAAGACCAGTGGGGAAGGAAGGAAGGAAGATGAAAAATTGACCAAGTGCAGTTGAAATGCAATGGTAAATTTTCTAAATACAGCAACTATGATAGAACAAAAATTATGGCTCTGAGTTTCTTGGCAGTGAAAGCAAAGAAAGAAACGGGATGTGTTTCAAACCTTATGTTGTTGTTCTTGTTAGGTGCCGTCCAGTTGGGTCTGACTCATAGTGACCCTATGTACAACAGACAAAACACTACCCAATACTGTACCATGCGTGGCACTATTGTCAGTGCTTCTCTGCTATTCATAGGGTATTCAATGGCTGGTTGCTTTTTGGGAGTGGGCTTCCAGGTCCTTCTCCCAAACCTACAGCACCTAGTGTTCCCAGGCATTCTCCCTTCCAAGTACTAATCAGGTTCAACCATGCTTATCTTCCAAGATCTGACGGGATAGGACGCCAGGGTGGTACGGTTGCAGCCTCAAACTATATGTTGTTGTTGTTAGGTGTCATTGAGTCATGTCTGACTCATAGTGACCCTACGTACAATAAGCAAATCAGTATTGCTAGTGCATCTCTGTGGTGTTCCCAGGTGGTCTCCCATCCAAGTACTAAGCAGGCCTGACCCTGCTTAGCTTTCAAGATCTGACAGGATTGAATGCCACAGTGCCACGTCTGCAGGCACACTACATAGGCAAACTACACAGGAAGTAGTAAATATGTGATTAAGCACACAAACTCTGGAGCCAGACCATAATGTTTATTTTATTTTATTTTATTTTATTTCATTGTGGTGATGGGGATTGAAGCCAGGCGTTGTGCCTGTTAGTCCAGTGCTCTACCACTGAGCTACACTTCCAGCACCCACTATGTCGTTTTTAAATCCAGCTCTACCACTTACTAGTCATGTGACCTTAAGCAGTTATTAAACTTCTCTGTGCTTCTGCTTCTTCATCTGAACACTGGAGGTAATAAAATAATAAGACCCCTTAGGGGGGTCACTGGCAGAATTAAATGAGTCCAAGCATATTTAATTCTTATAGCAGGTCTGTAATGTGGCAAATTGTACATGAGAATAACTTGGTGGGCTGGGAGTGTAGTTCAGTGGCAGAGCACATGCTCCTGTGTGCATGGGTGAGGCCTTGAGTTCCAAGAATTAACTGTTGCTATGGATTTGGTATGGGAGAAGGATGTGGCAATCCACTCCCAAGGCAATCCCAAAACAGTCAGCCATTGAAAACCCTAAGAAGGTTGCTATGAGTGGACACGCCTCCATGGCATCTAACAACAACAACAACATGGATTTGGTTGGAAGAATGAGCCCAGTGATTTGGGAGAGACAAATTTTTCCCAGGACTAAATTCTCAGGGGAAGTATTATACAGAGAACCCTAAGTAAAGCAATGGACAGGGCCTTGGAGTTTTATGACAACTGGTGGGCCACGTGTTACTTGTTTCTCCTACTGGCTTTTGGCCCAGACAGCATTTGGTATTCCACCCACTTGGGACTTCTGAGGCCCAGGGGTAACCTTGGGCCCTAGGTGTTCTTCTGCTGACCTGTCCGTAGACCAGGTAAATGTAATAGCGAAGGGCAAATGCCCGTTGGTGTCACACAGACCCAGGTGCATTTGTAAACCTTGTCAAACGTCTGTTTCTTCATCCAGACAGTGGGGATAGCAACCAACAGGCCCACCTAAGAGAGTTGTCACAAAGAGTACATGAAAGAGTGTACACAAAACAGTTCTCACAAGAGTTGGCATTTAAAAAAAGCCTTCAGTACACAAATAAAGAAAGAAACCAACAAAACAAAACAGAGAATCTCACCCAGAAACCCTGGAATAAAGAAAATAGTTTCCAGTGTTTAAAAAAGTGGAACCAGTTTGGTGGGGTGGCACACACCTGTAATGCCAGCACTCAGAAGGGTGAGGCAGGAGGATTGAGAGTTTGAGACTAGCCTGGGCTACATAGCTAGGCGCGGCTGGCCTAGATTATGAGACCTTGTCTCAGAAGAAAAAAAAGTGGAACAAGCATAGTACATTTCTCCCAGAAGGTGGCCCTGGGCTGACTAAAGCATCATTTCTTGCCTTCTGGCTGGAATTCCCTTGGCCTAATTCAGTGTGGCGCCAGCCAAAGCTGGCCTGAAAAACTACTGCGGAGCCAGAGTGAGCACCTGCCACAGCCTCAGACTATCTTGAGGGATGGAAAACCTGCAACCCCATTTTTGGGGTGCCCAGGGCTGGGCTGAGCCTTATCCACATAGCTTTGTCCAGCCCCCAAGATAGCCTCAAATGGTGATCCCTATTCATTTTCACCTCTTACAGACGAGGAAACTGAGGCACCGACTGGCAAAGTAATACAGCCAAGTAACATGGTCACACAGCCAAGAAGTGGCAGAGGAAGATGTCTGGCACACTTATGTGTTCCGACGTTACCTAACAACATTAACAACAACCACCAGACTCACCCACGTGTCTGTCAGCTTGTCATGCAGTGGGGGCTTGCGTGTTGCTGTGATACTGAAAGCTATGCCACCAGTATTTCAGATACCAGCAGGGCTCCCCATGGTGGACAGGTTTTAGCTGAGCTCCCAGAAGAAGACAGACTAGGGAGAAGGACCTGGCAGCCCACTCCCAAAACAATTAGCTGTTGAAAACCCTATGAATAGCAGAGAAGCACTGTCAAATACTGTGTCAGAAAATGAGCTGGAAGGCCTTCAAGAAACCACTGGGGGAGAATTGCCTCCTCAAAGTAGAGTTGACCAACCTTAATGATGGAAATGGGGTAAAGCCCCTGGCACCTCCTTTTGCTGATGTGGCACAACTCAAAATGAGAAGAAACATAGTAATGCGACATTGGGCTCAAACATAAAAAGATCACGTACCTGACACAGTGTTGAATGGTGTTTATTCTATTGTACGTAGGATGGCCATGAGTTGGCTCTAACTCCACGGCACCCAACAACAACGTCTACTAAACTACACTGCCTCTGCTCCCCCCAGCCTGACCCAGGATGTTGTTTCCCTCGTTAGCCAATCTCCCTCTTCCTGAGCTGTCTGTTTACATCAAGAATCTTCTAGGACACACCTGCTGGAGGAGAATCCTCCTCCCTGGCCCCAGGGCAGCCCCTTCCACTGTGAATTGTCTCTTTGCCCAGACAAACAGTTTCACTGGAGTGCCTGGGGGCTGATGAGAAGCTCAGGAGGATGGAAAAATCAGCCACCATTGTCACCACCCTAGTCCAGCCACAGATCTTACTTGCTCAGCCTCCTGGTTGGTCTCTTTCTGCCTCCAGGCTCTCCCACCTCCATTCTTCCCTTCACACCCAACACTGGTCTAACTATGTCATTCCCTTGCTGAATAATCTTCAATAGCTCTCTGTTGCTCTCAGGATAAAGTTCAAAGTAGATAGCTTGGTTGAGGCTCCAAGGCCCAGCCCACTTGTCCTCCAATCCTCTCTTTCCTCTCTTGCCCTCTGGGTCACCAAACCATATATTTCCAGCCTCAGAGCCTTTGAACTTGCAGTTCCCTGCTTGGTGTGAGATGAACAAGTGTGAATGATCTGCTGGGCCTAAGCTGAGCTGTGAAGCTGTCACCTTCTTGGCGTGATGGCAGAACCTCTCCACCAGGCTGGGAGATCACCAGCATCCTCCAACACTGGGCAGAGCCCCAAGAAATGAAGACCTTATCTTGCACAGCATTCCCTGAGCCAATGCAGACTTAGGAGCCGGGTGTCACAGACGTCCCCAGCAGCAAAGGGCAGCTAAATTGCCTGCCAGGTCTGTTGAGGCCTATGTCCCAACTTTAAACCACCACTCCATGCTGCCTCCATAGCTGAGGCAGAATTCACCTCTATGAATGTCTGTAACGTATACAGTTGCCCCAATCCTGTCCCAGAGCAGGCACCTGCTTCCACCTCCTCATTTGCCCTGGCTGGGGAAAACTGCCCCTCTCATCTTTGGTTTCTGCGCCACCTGGTGGACATATATGGAATGGACCAAGATTTCTGACAGCTCTGAGGAGGCCAATTCAATTCTCCAACTTCTCAAAGGTAAAGTGTTCATCCCAGGCTAGTCCCTCACCTTGGCCCCAGGGCCTTCAGCAGTTCTGAGAAAGGCAGAAGTGGATTCCGTCCCACAGCGTGACCTGAGGTCTGCTTCAGCCCCTTTCTGGGGTCAGGTTCTCCCAGGGCCCTTCCAGCTCTGATACTCCAGGATCCATGTTACAGTGGCTGTCTCCCCTCTCAGCTCAGTCAGCAGAATGAAAGCTCCAGGTAGGCAGGGAAGCTGCTGGATTGTTTGCTCTCTTCCTCAAGTGCATGGAGCAGTGCTTTGTAAGTAGGAAATGTTTTGTTTGGCTTGTTGTTATTAGGTGCCGTCGAGTCAGGTCCAACTCATAGCGATCCTCATAGGTTTTCAATGGCTGACTGCTTTGGGATTGTTTGGGGGATTGAATTGTCATGTCCTTCTCCCATTTATTGGGCTTTGTTGTTGTTGTTGTTGTTGTTGTTGTTGTTGTTAGGTGCCTTCAAGTAGGCATCCGATTCACAGCGACAGGCGAAACACTATTGTCATACTTCTCTGCTATTCATAGGGTTTTCAATGGCATATTGATTTTTGGAAGTGGGTTGCCAGGTCCTTCTCCCAAGCCTACAGCACCCGGTGTTCCCAGATGGTCTCCCATCCAAGTAATAACCAGGCCGGACCCTGCTTAGCTTCCAAGATCTGATGGGATCGGACACCACGGTGGCACAGCTGCAGGCTTTATTGGACTTAGGGCTGTATTAATTTAAGCACTATATGTGCAAGGAAGGAGGTAATATCCTGGCATACTCTGTTCCAGTTTTGGATTGGAATTTTGGATGGGACATGAAGGAAGTATCACTCATTCATAGGATGAACAAGGTGATGATTGAAGGGAACCTCAAAATCACATTTTAAGGGGAACAGTTGAAGGAGCCAGAACAGATTCAAGGAGGTATGTGTGTCCACCTTTGGACATCTGAGGTGAGCATCTGAGGCAGAGGGCTTGGAGAACCACGCACCAGGGGCTATCACCTCTCAGAGAATTTTCCTCCTCCAAATCTGAAGGGAGCATTCAGTCTGAACTAGATAAACAACAGACCTGTGTGTGATCCCAGTTTGTCCCTAACTAGCTTTGTAACCTTGGCAAGTCCCTTCCCCATTATAGGACTTGGTCTTCTCAAGCCTAAAAGGGGTGTATTAGGGAGCATGCAGAACTGCTGTGATGGGAAACAGTACAAAGCACTATTAAAGTGCCTAGTACAGAGCCTAGTGCTGGATTAGCATGGCTATGGTTAAACCACAGAAGGTAGTGAGCACCCTGTGCCTGGATGTATGATCAGAGGTTAAAGGGTACTTTCTGGGAAAGGCAAGGAGGGAAGCAGTTTGTTCACGAGTGGCTCAGGGAGGTGGCATACACTGGCACATGGCAGTGCTGACTCTTGGGCCACATTGGGCTTAGCTTGAGCCAATTATTTAACCATCCTGGAAAATGAGGATAACCATAGTTCCCACATCCCCAAGTTGTGGGGGTCAGGAGGATAAAGCCATGGAAATGCACAAGCTGCTAGCCCATTGTGAGTCGTATGATTGGAGTTGTCCTGGATGATCTTGAGGTCCCCTCCCATCTGATGTCCTCTGCATCTGGAATCTCTGCCTCTGCCCTTAAAGCCAAGGGCAGAGGCCCCTTTAAAGCAGGCAAATGTACAATGCTAAGACCCCAGAGGCAGAGGACTGCTTGTACCTGGTCCCTGCCCATGATTGTAAACAAGGCGCTGTCCCCTCACCCTCAGTCCTTCCTCCTGTGACAGGAAGATGTCTGGAATGGCACAGAGGGATCTAAGGGGGAGGGGCACAGGCCAGGCATGATGTTCCATGCACAGTGGTCTACAGATGAACCGTGAGCTTGAGTTCCGTGATGGACCCTTTGGCAGGATGCACCGAGGACAGAAATCAGCCAATAGCAGGGAGAGGATCCGAGGTCACCAGCTGGTGGCCCGACGGCCAAACCTGGCTCCCAGGCTTGTTTTGTGGTTTGGATGGTTGCAAAGCACGTTTGGCTTTTTAAATTAATTAGTTCCTCGTGAGCAAGCTGTTCAGTGACTTCCCCAGTTCTGAACTCTGCAGTGTTGGCGACAGTACCAGGCCCCAGGCACGTGCTGAGGTTGGCATTACTGTCACTTGTGGGGTACAGAAGAACAAACTGATGCAGAGAAATATTAAGAAAGTAAGGGGAAAACAGGGCAGGCACCTCATAAACCTATGCATTCCCCACTGCTTTATGCTGCCACTCACAGCCATCTGCCATGTCGGCCCTGACCACATTCTCTGGGGGTGAAAAGCGAGGGTTTTAAGGTACAACTGTCTGGCTCGGCTCCTGGCTCCACCTCTTACTAGCAATGTGCCTGAGCAAATGGCTTAATTTCTTGGAGCTTCCAGCTCCTCGTGTAGAGAGCAATGACAGGAACAGCTTCGCATGGGTTAAGTGAGTGAATGCTCGAAAATGCTCGGGGTACACAATTATAGCTCAATAAATGTCAGCTTTTATCAGTTGAGCACTAGCTGTGTGCCAGGTACTAATAGTTCAAAGATCAGTGACAGTCCCGGCAGGGCTCATAGTCCAACAGAGACCATAGGGCAGAGTGACAGGTGCTGGAAGGAACCTGGCTGTGAAAACAAAAGGATTGATGGCCACTTTGCTGCGTCCAGGTATTTACTCACCCTTCAGGATTCACATCCTGGAGGCTGGAGACGATGGCCCTTGAAACTGGCCTGGGGGGTTCAAGGGTGGCGTTCAGTGCTACAGTGCTTGCCTAGCAGGCTCCAGGCCCTGGGATCCATCCCCAGAATCACACACACAAAAACAATAATAATAAATAAAAATAAAAATAAAAACGTAAACTGGCCTGAGAAGCCAGGCATGGTGGCCAGCACCTGTCCTCCTAGCTACTGAGGAGGCTAAAGTGAGAGGTGCACTTGAGCCCAGGAGTTTGAGGCCAGTCTGCAACCCAGGGAGATGCCTGTCTTCACAAAAACAAGTAAGAGTAAAGCCGGGTGAGGCGACACACAACTGTAATCCCAGCTCTCAGGAGGCTGAGGCAGGAGAAGCGTGAGTTCAAGGCCATCCCGGGCTACATAGGCAGACTCTGTCTCAAAACAAACAAACAAAAAGTAGAGAAATATTTTTATTTTTTAAAATAAAATAAGCTGACGTTGGGTTCCGTGAAGCGGGCCCCTTCCATGCCTGCCACACCTATATATACCAGAAATTAGCTCCTTCTTGTGCTAGATAAGGCCCTGCCCTCCCCCAGCATTATCGTCGTACTGCTGCGTGTCTATGACTAAGTGTAAAAGAATTTAGGAGCATGACCATGGGTGGGTGGGAGAAAGAGGGGAAAGGTCCCCAGGACAGACTGCCTCTCTGGTCATGGGAAACAAGTTTGTTTTCCAGTATTGGGAAGGGAACCCAGGGCCTCATGCATGCTCCATAGGGCTCTACCACAGAGCTACATCCTTAGCCGACAAGTTTATTTTATTTCATTTCATTTTTTGAGACAGAGTCTTGCTATGTAGCCCAGGCTGGCCTCAAACTCACAATCCTCCTGCCTCTGCCTCCTGAGTGCTGGGATTGCGTATTTGGGCCTCAGAAATTTATTTCGCAGCTTGACCTTCTTGAGGCCTGATGAGCGAGCACATTACCGCAGCAGCATTGGGCAAATGGGCAGCCTGCCAGTGTCACTAGCAAAGGCCAGCCCACCTCTCTCCTAGGCTGGCCTACACTTTGATTCTCACAAGGCAGTGGCTGTGAGGAGGGAGCTGTCTGAAGGACAGAGTAGCTGGGCTGGGCCAGACTAATGGGTCCATCCCCTGCCTGGCTTGTTTGGGCCACTGGGGTTGCCTGGCTTCCTCAATGGCCTCTTGTCTCAGCTACCCTCACCTTTCTGATCCAGTTCCACCTAACACCAAATCTCATGCTAAGTGAGGTTCCAACCCTAGGGCCATTCACTTTCTCTCAAAATTAATTTTAAAGACCAGACATTGAGCATAAGTCATTTGGAAATGGGGTTCCTTTCATTCAGTCAGTTGCTCACTCAAATACGTATCTATTAAGCACCCACTATACGCTAGGCACTGTGGTGTCCTAGGGGACAAATTGTGAGCATAGCAAGTAAGATCACCACCTTCAAGAAGAAAACACTTTAGAGGAGGGACAGGCAGAGAGCAAGGGCTAATACATAAATATGTTGTTATTGCTGTTGTTGTTAGGTGCCATCGAGTGGTGTCCAACTCATAGCGACTCTCATAGGGTTTTCAATGGCTGATTGTTGTGGGATTGCCTCAGGAGTGGATTGCCACATCCTTCTCCCATTTTTGCTGTGCTGGGAATTGAACCTGGGACCTCAGAGACTGCAGAGCAGCACTCTCCCAACTCAGCTAAGTCCCATCCCCCCAATACATAAATATAGTCATCAGAAATAAGCATAGTAATAATAACAATCATAAAAAAGCCAGAAGCCAGGCATGGTGATGAACATTTGTAATCCCAGCACTCAGGTGGCCGAGGCAGGAGGATCACGAGGCCATCCTGGGCTATAGCAAGACCCCCCCACTCCCAGAAAACAAAAAAATAAAAAATAAAAAATAAATAAAGCCAGAGAAGGACATGGAGAACAGCTGGGCAGAAGGAAGGTGGCTGTTCCTCCAGACCACAGTCTGCAAACTATGGCCCTGAGCTGCCACCAATTAGTAAATAAAATTAGCTTGGAATACAGCCAAGCCCGTTTATTTACATGCTGTCTATGGCTGCTTTCATGCTTCAGTGGCAGAGATGAGCAACTGCAGAAATGGTAGGACTCATAAAGCTGAAAATATTTACCCTTTGACCTGTTAAAAAAAAATTTGCCATTGCAAGGAAATACCACATCACACCCACTCGAATGGCCATAATAAAAGAGACAGACAGTAACAAGAGCTAGCAAGGATGTGGGCAAATTGGACCAAACCCTTATACACTGCTACTGGGAAGGGAAGCGGGTACTGCCACTTTGGGAAACAGTCTTGCAGTTCCTTAGAAGACCAAACAATGTTGTTTGTTGTTAGGTGCTGTTGAGTTGGGTCCAATTCACAGGAACCCTCATAGGGTTTTCGGTGGTTGATTGTTTTGGGATTGCTTCGGAAGTGGATCACCACGACTGTCTCCCAACCAAACAATGAGTTATAAAATCCAGCAAGTCCACTCCTAGGTATAAACCCAAGAGACACAAACACTTACGTCTACAAAAAAACTTGTGGAAACATGTTCATAGCATTATTTATAATAGCCCCAAAGTGGAAACAACCCCAAAGACCTTCAACTGATGAATTGATAAATAAACAAAATTTGGTATAGCCATATAATAGACTATTGTTATGTTATGTTATGTTAGGTGCCGTCGAGTCGGTATCCGACTCATAGCGACCCTCATAGGGTTTTCAATGGCTGACTGTTTCGGGATTGCCTTGGGAGTGGATTGCCAGGCCCTTCTCCCATTTTTGCGGTGCTGGGAATTGAACTCGGGACCTCAGAGACTGCAACACAGCGCTCTACCCACTGAGCCAAAACTATTATCTAGCAATAAAACAATGTAATATTGATATATGCTACCATATAAATGCCTGCAGCCTTGGCACTGTGGCTTCCAATTCTGTCAGATCTCAGAGGCTAAGCAGGGTCAGGCCTGGTTAGTACCTGGTTGAGAGACCACTGGGGAACACCAAATACTGTAGGCTTGGGAGAAGGACCCAGCAATCCACTCCCAAAAATCAATCTGCCATTGAAAACCTTATGAATAGCAGAGAAGCACTGACAATAGTGTTTCACCTGTTGTACATAGGGTCGATATGAGTCAGACACTGACTTGATGGCACCTAACAACAACAATAACAACCACATAAATGAACCATGGAAACATTACGTAAGTGAAAGAAGCCGGCCACAAAGACCACCTATTGTAAGATTCCATTTATTGAAATGTTCAGCAGTAGAAAATCTACAAAGACAGAAAGTAGATGTGTGGTTGCCTGTGACAGGGGGTGGGAGTTAAGGGGTGCAGGGTTTCTTTACGGGGGATGAAATGTTCTGATAGTGATTATGAGGGGTGTGCTGCACAACTCTGGATACCCTAAAAGCAATTAAATTGTGCTGTTTTGTTTTGTTTTTGCCATACTGGCGATTGAACTAAGGGCTTTGCCCATACTGAGGAACTGCTCTTCTACTGAACTGCACCCCAAGCCCTATAAATTGTGCATTTTAAATGGGCAAATTGTATGGCATGTGAGTTATATCTCAATAAAATTGTTCTTAGGGCTGGGGTTTAGCTCAGTGGTTAGAATGCCACTCTGTGCCCTCTGAGGCTCTGGGATCGATCCCTAGCACTGCAAAAAAATGGGAGAAGTACCTGGCAGCCCACTTCCAAAACAATCCTGAAACAATCAGCCATTGAAAACCCTATGAATAGCAGAGAAGCGCTGACATAGTACTGGGCATGGCACAGTGTCAGGGAGTGCTTCACTCTGTTGTACATAGCAGTCACTATGAGTTGGACCTGATTCCACGGCACCTAACAGCAACAACAAAGCTGTTCTTAAAAAACTTTTTAGCCTCTAAGGAGGTGACATTTGAGCATCTCCTTTTATAACTGGGTCAAAGCTTTCAAATAGTAATCGATGACAATTTACTGTGCAAAGTACTTACAATCACTACCTCATTTAACCCTCACAAAAACTCTATGGGTTAGATATTGACAACTCCACTTAATAGTCAAAGAAACCGAAGCACTGGGAGCTTAGGCAATTTGTCCCAGATCACACAGCTGATAAATGGTAGAACTCAGATTCAATTTGAGGTTAGTCTGAAATCAAAGCCTGTGTCCTTCATCACTGAACCGTATAGTCCCTTCCTCTACTCCCAGTGTCCAAATCCCTGATCTTTCCCAGACCAGGAAAGCATCTCAAAGCAAGCTGGGAGAGACAGGGACAAGGAAGCCTTCAAGAAACACAGGGGAGGGCATACAGGAAAGGGAAGGGCACAATGAGCATGCTGCCGGGTGTTTCTGGGCTGAGGGAAGGACACTAACTCAGACACAAACTCAGTGGTCCCCAAACTTTGGAGGCATAGAAATCACCTAGTACAGGAAGGATGAGAGGTTTATTTAAAAAGTAGGCTTGTAGCTGGTGAACGTGGATACCAGGTGCAACAGCCTATGCTTTGTACTCCAGCTACTGGGGAGGCTGAAGCAGGAGGAGCACTTGAACCCAGGAGTTCGAAACCAGCCTGGGCAACACAGCGAGACCTTGTCCATAATAAATAAGTAAGCAGCAGACTCTTGGGCCTTGTTGCCAGAGGTTCTAATTCAGTGGGTCTGAAGCAGGAACCAGGAACGCAATGTCAACAAACTTGCAGGGTGATTCTGATGCAGGTGATCCAGGGATTGCATGGTGACAGTTTCAGACTCCTCTCGGTACCCACCCTGTCTCTTGCCAAACCCTCCCCCTTCCTTTCTGCCATCCCATATTCTGGTTCTCACTCTTCTCCCTGTGCACAGAGACCCCACCAGGACCACAGGCCTCCTGAGCTCTGCTCCTGCTCTTTTCTCACCTGTTGCAGCCTATCTTGCCTTCGTTTTCTCTGCCCCTTCTCCCCTAAGGTCCAACTGGAACCCCTCTCCTTTCCTCTTCCACCCCCAAGGACTCAGCTTTCGGGGGCCTGCTGGAATGTTGTCTCTACGAAATCTTCTCTAACAACAGACATATTTCCTTAGCGCATCTGTAAAATGAGAGCGAGGGGTAAATGAGAAAATGGATGCAAAGAGCATCATGGGTATTTAATAAATTGTTGTACCTAACAACATTTAATAAATAGAAGCTGATATATTTATTATCAACACCATCATCATTGCTTGACCTTCACTAGGTCAGTTCCCATATGTGTAACATGATAATCGATCTTGTGTCAAGTGCTGCATTAATCTATACAACATACCTATTATCCCCATTTTATACTTGAGGAAAATGATGCAAAGAGAAATTAAGAAGAGTGTCCAAGTTCACCCAGCTAGACCTTAGCAACACTTGTATTTGCATTGAGGCATCAGATCCTGAAGACTTTTTTCTTTTTGTTTTTGTTTGTTTTGCAGTGTTGGGGATCAAGCCAGGGCCTCACACATGCTAGGCAAGCACTTTATCACTGAGCTATGTCCCCAGGCCTAGTGCTGGGTTCTTAACTGTCATGCTATACTGATACCTGGGAGAAGGACCTGGCAACCTACTCCCAAAAATCAATCTGACATTGAAAACCTTCTGCTATGCAAACCAAGTCTGCTATGAACAGCAGAGAGGCATTGACAATAGTGTTTCAACTGTTGTACGTAGGGTCGCTATGAGTTAGATACTGACTCGACGGCACCTAACAGCAACAACAATGCTGATACCTATGGTCACGAGCTCATTGTTATAAGAAATGCTAAGACTTGGACACAGGGCCTGGCAGGTGGCAGGTGCTCAGGAAATACCAGAAATTGAGGTGCATTGGGGGAGAAATCACCCAAAGACTTCACAAGTCATGATGGCTCCTGACTTTTTATTTGATAAGATCAACATCCTAAGAACTCTAACAAGAATGAGATGTAAAAAAATAACTCAGAAGAAGAATTCAGAATGGTGGCCCTCTCAAAGCTTGGTGGGTCCAATGCCTAACAATCCACTTGAGTGGGGTGACCCTGGGCTTTAACTTCAGAACATTAAGATGATGCAGGGATATTGGGGAAGAAAAAAGGGTGCGAGGTGTTTGATCTGGTCCCGATCATCCTGTTCCCCTCCCTCGACCTTCCGAATTTTTCTCCTAGTCACTTCATGTCATTGGCTCCTTTCACCTCATGGACAACTGGAAAGAGATTCCATGTAAGGAGGACCAAGTGGGAGAAATTCCTGGGTAAGTATCTTTTCTTTTCTTTTCTTTCTTTCTTTTTTCCTTTTCTTTTCCTTTTTTTTTTTTCTTTCTTT
>VMDO01007623.1:0-42559 GCA_007922755.1 Pedetes capensis | reverse complement strand
GTTGCTGGGATTATAGGCGTGTGCCACCACACCTGGCTCTGGTGAGTATTTTCTAATCAAGGTGCTACAAGGGATGGTGACCTCTCTATTCCTGGCTCTGAATTCTCCTTCAACTCATGTCATTGATCTTGCCTACCCTCCACTGGGAGCTGGGGTTTAGCTCAGTTGGTAGAGCACTGCTCTGCACTCTCTGAGGCCCTGGGTTTGATCCCCAGCTCCACAAAAATGGGAGAAACACCTGGAAACCTACTCCTGAAACAATCCACCATTGAAAACCCTATGAATAGCAGAGAAGCACTGGCAGTGCTGAGCATGGCAGTGTCCAGGAGTGTTTCGTTCTGTTGTACATACAGTTGCTAAAAGTCAGACCTGACTTGACAGCACCTAACAACAAGCCTTCACTGAGCCCCACACAAACCTTAGGTAGAGCAGAAAGCCCTCCCTCTGAGTCTGGGGTCTTTTTTAGAATCGGACAGTTTCTCACCTGAGTCCTGTGCGCCATGTTTCTTACCCCAAAGGAGCCAGGAAAATATTGTATTAAGGGAAGTCTTCATCCATCTCCCTTCACACAGCAGCCCAGCTTTGGGTGGCACAGAAGTCAAGAAGATACAAGCAACAGGACACAGAACAATTCTGTTGATTGACCCAAGACCCAAGGTACCGTAAATTAACCCAAGTCTCAGCAGAAACAAAACAGATAATCCCAACTGGGTTGTAGGACATAAAAGAAAACAAGAGTCACCACCAAGTCCGATTAGGAGGCTTTCCGGCAATGGACAACTTTCTGGAAAGCTTGTCGAAAGTCTTCATTGAACATCGTGTAGATGATGGGATTGATGAGGGAGTTTAAATAGCCTAGCCAGGTGAAGAAGTCAAAGAGGGCAGGAGGGAGCCAGCAGGAGTCCCGGCAGATGGGGAGGACCAGAGATGCCACGAAGAAGGGCAGCCAGCAGATGATAAAGGCCCCCAGAATGATTCCCAGGGTTTTGGTGGCCTTCTTCTCCCGAGCCGCGGAAATCCTCTTGCGTTCCAGGATGCTGTCAGCAAGCTTGATTCTTACGTGGTTGAAAAAGAGGGGGGAACCAGCTGCGGGCGAGGGGCCCTCGTGCAGGCTGGAGTTGAGCGAGCAGAGCGAGGAGGCCGCGGAGCCTGTGATGAGGTGGGCCGTGGTAAAGCGCTTCCCGCACAGGGAGGGAGGCTGCAGGATGCGGCTCCGGGCAGCCACGTAGATGCGGCCATAGAGGATGATGAGCAACACGGAGGGGATGTAGAAGGCCCCACAGGTGGAGTAGATGGTGTAGGAGATCTGTGAAGTGCTCACCAGGCAGTCAGACATCTCCTCTTGAGCCATGGCCTGCCGCCAGAAGAGCGGCGGGATGGAGATGCAGATGGAAATGACCCAGACCACGGCAATCATGGCAGCCGCGTGGCCGGCTGTCCGGCGTTTGCTGTACTCCAGGGCGTCTGTGATGGCCCAGTACCTGTCCAGAGCAATGACACAGAGATGCAGGATGGAGGCCGTGCAGCACGTGATGTCCGAAGACACCCAGATGTCACATAGGATTTGGCCAAAGTTCCAGGTTTGGGTGGTGGTATATGCAATGCTGATGGGCATGACCAAGATGGAAACCAGGAGGTCCGTGGCGGCCAAGGAGCCGATGAGATAGTTGGCTGGGGTGTGGAGCTTCCTGGTGAGTAAGATGGTGGTGAGTACAAAGGCGTTGGAGAGGACAGTGGCCAGCGTGATGACAGAAAGGACCACTGCAAGGGAGATCTTGAGTGCCTGGAGGGCCCCTGGATCCCAAGTCTCTGGGCTCTCAGTAGCATTCAGGGATCTGTTGGAGGCCTTCTGGGGAAGGCCTTCCACTGACTGGTTTAGTGGGGGCATGCTAGGCTCTGGCTCTCTCCCCCCATAGACTTCCGCATACAGTGCTCCTTTCACAGTTGTCTTGCCCACAGAGCAAGGTCATCCTTTGGCTTCATACTGGTGGGAGCCATAGATCAGCCAAGACGATTTAATGAACTCTAAAGCAACTGCCACCTACAGCCATACCACTGTGATGTCCGATCCTGTCAGATCTTGTAAGCTGAGCAGGGTCAGACCTGGTTAGTACTTGAATGGGAAACCACCTGGGAACACCAGGTGCTGTAGGCTTGGGAGACGGACCCAGCAACCCACTCCCAAAAATCAGTCCACCATTGAAAACCTTATGAACAGCAGATAAGCACTGACGATAGTGTTTTGCTTGTTGTGAGAAGGGTCCCTATGAGTCAGATACCAACTCGACGGCACCCAACAACAACAACAAGGCAACTACCAGCCGGCAGTTATAGGATGCTCCTAAAGCAGATGAATCCTGAGGCTTCTCGCTGTTCTGGGACTTTGCCCAGCACATGGTCCAGCCCCGGGGCCACATGCTGAATTTGTCAGACAGTTTTCAGGATATTACAGCAGTGCGGGCAGTGCTCTGGGGTCCTTCCTTCTGGCATTTTGGCTCTTTTCAAACTTGAGCCATCAGTATGTTTCATGAAAACTTCACCATCTCCCCCATGACCTTCCCTAATCAAAGAAGCTTCTACACATCAGGCTGCTTCCAGGGAGCTTTTAAAACTAGAGACAGAAAGAAATGCCAGCAGATTCAGAGAAGCAGTACAGTCAACGGCTCAGTTTTCCCAGGTTCATCTTGACACATCACGAGATATTTAAATGGTTCTTGTCCCACTGATGGTTTTGAGCCTGAATAGACAAAACATTCCGGTTACCAAGACTTGAAGAATGTATGAGCTGAGAGAAGGCAAAACAAACAGTTCACTGTTGGTTCACCACGATGGACACATCTGAGGTTTAAAAAAGGGAAGAAAAAAAAGTAGGGTTAGATTCTAGAAAAACAATCCTGAAATTGTAAAGTCAAATGATCTGCTCAATGCTAGCCATGGTGCCGTGAACTTGACCGTCTCCAAAGTGAGAATCCAGGGAGGGTGATGTTTCCCACCCCCACAATTCCCAGAGGGGACAAAGTAGCATAGCTATTGGAAGTATCACAGGCTTGTTAGGAGTACATGAAATCAGCCCTGTAAAGCGTGAATCAGAACGCATCATCCTGTTTATTCAGCAGTGGAAACTAAACAAAGCCAAACTGTGCTTAGGGAGAAACAACAGCCACCAGAAAAAACACCAGATTGTTACTGTGCATTTCTCTAAGGAGCGTGGGGCGGGGGTCGCTTTCCTTCTATTCATTAGAATTTTCCAAATTTCCTAGAGTGAGCATGAATGACTGTTAAAGAGAATACAAAATACCTACAACAAAACCACTACTTTTGTTAAGCAAAGAAAGTAAGTGCAAAAATTTACATTCCTTAGCATTTTTCATGGTAGAGGTTCAACTCCAGGAAATATATTTGACTTTCTAAATGGAAACTGGAAATTGGACCACAATTTTTTTTCTTTTCTTTTTTCTTCTCTTTTCTTTTCTTTCGTTCCTCCTCCCTTTGTTTCTTTCTCTCCCTTTTTTTCCCCCTTGAGATGGAGGCTGGGCTCAGACTCATCATCTTCCAGGCTCAGCCTCCCAAGCAGCTGGGGTCACAGGTGTGCACCATCACACCCCACGCCACAAGAAAAATCTTGAAGACTCCTTTTGTATCTCCTCTGTGTGCCTCTGGCCTCTGGATTTAAGTATTTGAGACACTGGGAAAGCCTTGGGGTTCTGAGGACTGGGGGCTTTTGTACAGAGGGTGAGGGTGAGGCAAGCCAGAGGACAGTCAATGCAGGCCCATCGCTGACAAAGTCCCAGCTGAAGTCTATGGGGCCCATGAGCAGCCGCTGGGTGCTATGGAGTTTTTAAACAGAATGCCAAAACCCCTTAGCCTAATCCACACACCCACTGCCTTCACTGCCATGTGTGGAATCAACTTTGCCAGGAATCACTGTGGTTCGTTTTATTTCTTCCAGCTCAACTCAGTAGACAGGTCTTTCCCTGGGACATTCAGAGCTTGTCAGGGGAGGTAGACACATATCTTCAAGGACCTTGGGAAGGAACTGGCAAGGCAGAATTTATCTACACATACTTTAAAATATGTGATCATTATGATTATGTATGAATTTGTTTCATAGCTTGTATGTTTTTAAATTTAATATATTTTGAATAATGTTCCATCAATCATCCCATAATATATTCCCTTTCTTCCTTTCTTCTTTCCTTTCTTTCTTTTTCTTTCTTTCTTTTCTTTCTTTCTTCCTATCTTTCTTTCTTTTTCTTTCTTTCTTTTTCTTTCTCTCTTTCTTTTTGTCTTTCTTTCTCCCTCTCTTTCTTTTCCTTCCTTCCATCCTTCCTTCCTTCCTTTCTTTCATTTCTTTTTCTTTTTTCCTTTCTTCTTTTGTTTTGGTTTTGAGACAGGATCTCACTGTGTAGCCCAGGCTGGCCTCAAACTCTCAATCCTCCTGCCTTAGCCTCCCAAGTGTTGGGATTATTAGGCATGCATCGTAACACCCGGCTCCACAACATCATCCTTAAGGCCGATGGCAGAGGTGGCAGGCGGCAGGGAACAGGGGACACTTTGGCTTGGACTGGGACAACCCGAGCTCTGAAACTTGCTCTAGACCTAGACTTGCTCTAGATCTCCTAGACCTATTGTGCAGCCTTGGGCAAATCCCTTCCTTTCTCTGAGTCTCATGTTTCTTCCCCTAGACAGCAGCTTGCCCTGCCTCCCAAGGCTGCTGTGGAGCTCACATTGGCTCCAGGCCAGCCCTGGGTACCCAGTAAAAAGCTGGGAGGTGAGCAGTATCATCAGACCCCTGGTGGGCTTTATTGGGAAGGTTCAGGCTGTATCTGTTGATTGATTTTTTTATTGTTCATTTGTTTTGGGTTTTGTTTTTTGAGACAAAGAGTTTCATTATGTGGCCCAGGTAGGCTTTGAACTCGTGATCCTCCTGCCTCAGCCTCCCAAGTTCTGGGATTACAGGTGTGGGCCACCATGCTGGACTTGATTTTTAAAACATGAGAAGCTAAACCTACATATTTCTCTCCCATTCCCCAAACTTGTGACTGCTTCATCTTTAAAATGTATCTGCCTGGAAGGAGAAAAAGCCTGAATTTAAGGAAACCAACCCTAAGTTATCAATTATAAAATATAGCCCAAAGTTTGAAAGATATTAGTATGATAATGAGGGGTGTGTGTGTGTGTGTGTGTGTGTGTGTGTGTGTGTAGCTCTTGCTCTGTTCCAGTCACAGAGCTAGCCCTGGGACTGAGGCACTCAACCTGTCCTGTGGGCAATATGGCTTCCAACTTACAATTGGCCAATGGGTGCTCAGAGAGGTGATGTCACCTGCCCAATGTCACCCAGCTGGAAGTAGAAGAACTGGGTCCCAAGTTCTTGAAATTTCTACCCTTCTTCACATTGTTGCAATTCAGGAAGATAAGCCTCAAGGCACAAGTTTAGGTCCTCATGGTGACAGGTGATAATGATGATCCCATCTCGCCTCAGGTTTCACTCCAAAAGCCTTCATCTAATTTTCCTCCCACGTTGGCTCACAAGGAAAATGTGAAGTCAGGTTGGACCTTTGGAATGTTCTTCCCTGCAGACAGCCTGGGGGAATGAGGTGCCGTCCTGTCCCACAGAAAGCTGCTGTGCTGGCCCCACCAACTCCTGCAGCTTCAGGCATTCCAGTGACCTCACTGCAGGGAGAGGCCGGGCTAGGGAAGCCTGAGAGGCTAGCGGGTGAGCCAGCCCTCGGTGACATTTTGGGAAAGACAGGGACAGAGTGGATGGCCTTGGGTCAGGGAGCGGCAGGAATCTGGAGCCATCTCCCTCCTTTCCTGCTGCTGTCCTTCCCCATCTGGAACAATTTAGGGGAATTGTTCCTAATCCGGTTGTCTTTGGAGGTACAGGCCACAGCTCTATGAGCAAGTGCCTCTCTCCCATCACGCCTCAAAGAATAAAATAGAAAATGCAAATAAAAATGATAATGAGATACCATTTTCACCTGGCAGGTAGGTAAATAATTTTTAACCTAGACATGTGGGTGAGTGAGCATGTGGAGCAACTGGAATTATCATCTGTTTCGAGTAAAACATAAATTGGGGGAACGCTACTAGCAAACAATTTGGTACTGGCTCATAAAACTGGCAATTGACAACCAGCTCAAGACCTAGGGCTCCCACTTCAGGGTACACACAACAGAAACTCCTGTGTGTTTGCCAGCGGATTGAAAGGAGGCTAGTGGCACTGACTGTCATAGCAAACGACTAGAAATAGCCCAAGCACCCCCTCATTAGCAGAATGGGGGAATGTGCGTGTCCCCAGCAGCAGGGTTACAGGCGGAGAAGCAAAACAGAGGAACCCAGAGCTACGCGTCTCAAATGAGGGGTCTCACAAATATGGCCCCCCGGGGCCAAGGTCAAAAACAAGCGAGAACAAACTGTTTAGGAAGAGTAATGTAAGTGGCGAAACCACAGGAAAAGCAAAGAAGGGATAGATATCTGATTCAGGATATTGGTTTCCCATGGAGGGGAAAGGAAGTGGGACTGTAATCCTGAAGGGTCTCCAAGCTGTCAACAATATTCTTTTTTGAAGTGCTGGGGATCAAATCTAGGGCCTCAAGCACACTAAGCAGTTGCTCTCCACCCCAGCTCAGATGTTCCATTTTTTTTAATGATAATATTAACATTTTAAAAAATAATCAGTGGTGGGTACATGGCTGATCATTCTTATTCCTCAATCTGGAAAAAAAAAAATATATATATATATATATATATACACACAGCCATAGCACTGTGGCTTCTGATCCTGTCAGATCTCGGAAGCTAAGCAGGGTCAGGCCTGGTTAGTACTTGGATGGGAGACAGCCAGGGAACTCCAGATACTGTAGGCTTGGGAGGAGGACCTGGCAACCCACTCCCAAAAATGAATCTGCCATTGAAAACCCTATGAATAGCAGAAAAGCACTGACAATAGTTTTTCACCTGTTGTACACAGGGTCGCTATGAGTCGATTACCAACTTGACAGCACCTAACAAGAACAAATACACACACACACACACACACACACACACACACACACACACACACACACACAGGCTATTTTGTAGGGAATGGTATATTCATAAAGATAGAAAATTGGTCTGCAGAGATTAGCAGAAGAGTAGAGTGGGCGGAGAAGGAAGCTGTGAGAGAAGCCACCTGCCTGGGGAGAGGAGGAAGGAGTCTTCCAGGCCTGCTGGAACTCCTCCCCATCCTTGGGTGTCCACGAGTGACCTTCTACCCAGGAAACCTCATTTGTATCCACTTAATCTTTTCCCAGCTGAGCCAGTACAAATGGACACAGCAGGCTCTGAGCAATCATAGGAAGACAGAAGAATTTCGGTTCTTTCCCACCAAACCATCCCTATGGTGGGATCTGAGGCAAGTCCTTTTACTCTTCTGTAAATCGGGGTAAAACCGCCTTCCTCCCAAAATTGTTATCTGGCCTCAGTGAAGTTGGGGCAACCTTGGCACAGTGGCTGGCACTCAGTGGGTGTCCCTTTAATCCCTCTTAACCTAAGCTTCCTACCGAGGGCCCCTGCAGCTTGCCAGAGGATCAATTCCTTCTCCTTTCTGACGGGTCTTTAACTGAGCCATAAAACCCTGCCAGAAACAAAGAGGATGTATGCCTCTAATGGACCCACAGAAGCCAGTCTTGTCCTTTTAGAGGGAAAAAACCTAGGGCTCTGTAATAAAAGATTTGTTGCAGTAGAATAAATGCCTCACAGAGGAATTCGTGTCTGCTCTCTCTCTAGAAGCTGTGTGCTACGGATGAGTGCACCCTGGATGGGGAAGTCGCTCTGCACAAATCTGAGCGCTTTCCATTTTACAAAATGCCTCCACAGCTGTTGTCTGATTTCATCCTGTCTTCTGCAAGGGGCCTCCTACAGGCTCAGCTTTTCTCTGCTGGCATATGTCATGAGGGTTAAGTATAATATATGTGATTTAGGCTGAAAAGCCTTCCCATGGGTATGGGTGTTAGTGCGTGTGTCTGTGCCTGTGTAGGCATTGCTATCTATCTATATCTGAGTACAAGTTTTAAACTCCATTCAGTGACTTGAGATACAATCAAACCAGTATTGCAGCTCAGTTTTTCTAGTTATAAAATCTGGAAAATTCAGAAATTAAAAATAGTCAGCCTTCTGACCCGGCAATTCCATTCCTAGCTGTATACCCAAAAAAAATATGCCTGGGGTCAAGAGTGTAGCTCACTGGTACAGCAGTTTGCCTAGCATATACAAGGCCCTAGATTTGACCTCTAGCACTGTAAAAAAAATTTTTTGAGAGAAAAAAATAAAGTATGCACGTCTACTAAAAGATGTATGCAAGAATTGTTCATAGCAGTACTGTTTGTAACAATCCCAAACCGGAAACCACCTAAATAAACATCAAGAGTAATATAGGAGCCGGGTGTGGTGGCACACACCAGTAATCCCAGTGATAGGGAGACTGAGGCAGGAAGAGTGTGAGTTCAAGGCCAGCCTGGTTTGCATAGCAAGTTCCAGATCAGCCTGGGCTACGTAGGGAGATGCTGTCTCAAAAACCAAACAAGCAAGCAAAAACAGTAGAATGGAGCAATAGTTATGGCACATTCACACAATAGAATACTGTCCATTGGTGGAAATGAACCCCAGATGTACACAACCACATGAATGCATCTCATATAAATTGAGAAATAGCCTGACACATGCATGATCAGACTTCATGTCAGGCTATAGTGTAATCCTTGAGGGGAGGGGCAGTGGAGGATGCAGGAGGGGCTTCTGCCAGGCAGTAAAATGTCCGTGCCCCCCCCCCCCCCCCGGCACTTAGAGGTTGAACCCAGAGCCTCACACATACTTCACAAGTGCTCCACTACTGGGCTGCACTCCCAGCCCATTTAAAATTTTTTTAAAATTTTGAGTCAGGGTCTTGCTAAATTATGCAGGCTACCTCCATCCTCAAACTCATGAGCCTCCTGCCCCTTCCTCCCAAATCACTGGGATTATAGGCGTGAGCCACCCATCCTGGCTGCATGTTTTGTTTCTGGAGCTGGACGTGTTTACCTTGTGAAAATTTATCAGACCGTATGCTGTTTTGGGCACTTTTGCTTCTGTGGAAACTTTGCTGTTGTGTTTAGGTGGAAACTTTACCCCCTCAAAACTGAAAAGTAGAGGTCGAGTACCCAAATGCCTAAGAGAGCCTTTTGCACCAATTCTGTAGGTCCCAGCCAGACCTTGGGCTCATTATTGAACCTCTTGCTCAGTTTCTTCTTGTGGAAAATGGGGACAATAACAGCACTAGCGTCACACAGCTGTTATGTTTGAATAGCTGAGTGGGAAGTGCCAAGTGGATACTAAATACCTCATGAATCATAGCTGTCGTGGTCACCCCTTACCTGCAGATTTGCTTTCCATAGTTTTAGTTGCCCACAGTCCACTGTGGTCCAAAAACATGACATGGAAAATTCCAGAAAGAAACAATTCAGAAACTTTAAATTGTGTGCCGTCCTAAGCAGCGTGATAAAATCTTGCACTGTCCTGTTCTGTCCCGCCCAGGATATGACTCATCCCTCTGTCCAGAGATTCCATGATATATGTGTATATATACACACTACCTGCCCCTTAGTCACTTGGGAGCTGTCTCGGTTACCAGATTATCTGTCTTGGTATCACAGTGTCTGTGTTCAAGCAGCCCTTAGGTAGTAGTAGCCTCATGCCGTATCAGTGCATACATCATTTACCTCGCTTCATCGCATCACTTAGGCATGATGTCATTTCACATCATCACAAGCAGACAGGTGAGTATAGTACAGTGAGAGATTTAAGAGAAAGAGAAAGATCACATTCACATCACTTTGTGTGTGTGTGCGCACGCATGCGCACATGAGGTGCTGGGAATCAAGCCCAGGGCCTCCCTCATGCTAGGCAAGTACTCTATGCTGAAGCCACACCCCTAGCCCTTATAACTTTTATTATGGTATATTGTGGTAACCATTCTATTTTATGAGCATTGTTAATCTCTTACTGTGCTTAGTTTATAAATTAAACTTTATCATAGATATCCACATCTAAGAAAAAACATAGTGTACATAGAGTTCAGTGCTATCTGCAGTTTCAAGAATCCCTTGGAGGTCTTGGCACTGGGGATAAGAGGGTCTGCTGTAGTTATAATTAGCTGTCCCTCACTGGAAACGTGATTTATTTTTATTTATTCATTTTCTTATTTATAAATGTCAGTGGGGTACAGAGTAGTAAGACTTTTGCTATATCCATTATGCAGCTATCCCATCACTTTTATTTAGACATTCATCGACTTATATGTTTTATAGAACCATATTTCCCATGTATTCATATAGCTGCATCATATATTTTGATTTCCCTCTTCTCCTTTTCCCCTCTACTTTAGGAAAATGTGATTTAGAATAGAATTTTAAATTATCTAACTCTTTCCAATCAGTTGAAATTGCTGATACCCCAGGAGGCAGGTGACTTGCCCAAGGTCACATGGCATGGCTCTTCCCCTCCAGCTCAGATTAGTGCTTCTTCTAACCTCGGCAGCCTCCACCTTCCCCTACTGAAAGGAGTGTATTTATTTACTTATTTGTCCCTTGATTCTGAGTTCAGTATGTGCTAGCGATGGCCAATAGAAAGAGGCAAAAGTGACGGTGAGCCAGTTACAGAATTAGCCCTCAAGAGGCTTCCTTGCCCTCCACCACTTCCATGAGGAAAGAGCACACCTGGCCTAACCCACTGCAAGGGGAGACAAACACAAGTACATCAGAGCTGCTCCAGCCTGGCGGCCCCAGCCAAACCCAGCCTAGAACAGAGCCTAGCAGCTGATCAGCAGGTGCATGTTTGAGTCCAGCCCAGATCAGCAGAAACGCCCACCTATGTTCAGATTAAGTCAGCCAACCTCCAAATGCAGGAGTTGTAGTAATAAGTGTAGTAGTTTTAATCCATTGAGTTTAAGAGTGGCTTGTTATGCAGCAATAGCTGACTGATACAGTGCCCTCACTCACTAAATTACTATGTTCTATCTCCTGCATAACAGTAACTTTGCCTTAGCTCTTTGCTCCCCTCTTTCCCTGCTCACTGCCCTCTCTGAGGATGTGAAACCGTCCTCCCTGCCTGAATGGCCCCCCACCCTCTACTCCTGCCCCCATCCATTCTCTTAACATATCAGATCTGGAATCGTCTTTTCAACTGACCATGCAACTCCTCTAAAACCCACCAGGGCTTCCATAGCACCTTTACAGCTAGGCTTAAGAGACCCTTCATGAACTGCCTTTCCTGTCTTCAATCTATCTTCCAGCACAGCTGGCTCCTACCTTCGCACCCCAGCAGCACACATCTTCCTTTTTTTCTGCCAGAGATATTGCTTGCTCTGATCCATTGTCCCTGCTGTGTCCTCTGCTTGAAAAGTGTCTTCTCCTTCACTCTCTGACTGCTTCATTCCCAGTCATCCTTGAGAAGTAGGCTCTGGCATCGCCTTGGGAAACCTTCCCCAACCTGCCTGCCCCCAGCTTGGCCCAGGTACCCCTCCTGAGTGCCCACCACCATCACCCTCGCCACACTGGACTGCCTTTTTCACTGAACCATGAATTCCTTCAGTGCAGGGACCAAGTCTTATTCACGCCGGCGGCCCTCACACCTGGCCCAGAGTGTGAATGTCTATGACAGGTTCCATGAGCTGTCTGATGAGGAATGGGCCTGAGAAAAAGCCGGGTCCGAGAGGCAGTGGACCTGGGCTTCAGCATGGCTTCAGCATAGCCACTAACTATGTGTGACCCTGGATAAGTTAGTTCCTCCTTTGGATCTCAGTTTCCCCTACTTGAAAATGAAAGTGTTGAGAAGTCAGAAACTCACCTAGGGAAATTTCCTTCCTTCCTTCCTTCCTTTCTTTCTTCCTTCCTTTCTTTCTTTCTTTCTTTCTTTCTTTCTTTCCTTTTTTCTTCCCTTCCTTCCTTCCTTCCTTTCTTTCCTTCCTTCTTTCTTTTTTTCAGTACTTGGCAGTTGAACCTAGGGCCTTACACATAGTTTGCAAGTGCTCTACCATTGGGATATTCCCCCAGCCCATTTTTTATTGTTTTTATTTGGAGTCGAGGTCTCACTCAGTTATGCAGGCTGCCTCTGGCATTGAACTTGTGATCCTCCTGCCTCAGCCTTCCAAGTCACTGGGACTAGAGGCGTGTGCCACCACACCTGGGTAAATTTTTTAAAAATAGAAATGTGTTTAAGAAAATAACCACCAAAGCCCAGAGCCCAGAGCTCAGGCACTGCAATTTCAAAAAATTCCTCAAGTGTTGCTAAGGTGTAGCCAGGACAGAAAACCACCTATATGGGTGACATCCAGTTATCTTCATCACTGACAATCTGATTATCTCTAGAAAATGAAACAGGTGAAACCTGTTTTCAAGGCCTTTGCAACAGTTAGGGAAGTATAAGATCCCAACCCTCTGTCCTTTTGGCCTTGCCCTGGGTGGTTACAAGCCTTCACGATAAACAACCAAATGTGTGGCTAAAAGTCTTTGTTGCTGACAATTCACTGGATGCCCCGTGTGAGGGAAAGTGTGCAACACGATTTTAAACTCTTACCATTTGCCCCTAATACTACCCACTGGGGCATAATTGGCATGCCCATTTTACAGATGAGAAAATCGAGGTTCAGAAAGGAAAACTGAATAGCTCCAGGATATACATGGCATAGCAGGGATTGAGAACCAAGCTGAGAAACTCTAGAAGAGCCACCACTGGTGACTAGAAGTCCACTGAAGACTAGACATGTAGCCACTGTGATGTGCTGTAAGTGTAAAATCACACTGGAGCTGGACATGCTGGTGCAGGCCTATAATCCGAGCATTTGAGAGGTGGAGGCAGGAGGATCACAAGTTTAAGGCCAGCCTGAGCCACATAGGAAGACTTGTCTAAAAAAAAAAAAAAGCAATAGGGATGTAGCTCAGTGGCAGAGTGTTTGTCTGTCATATGCTAAGGCCCTGGGTTTTATTCTTAGCACCAGGAAAACACACATACACACACACACACACACACACACACACACACACACACACACACGAGTATTTCAAAGATGATTCAAAATAAGACTAAAATATGTTGAAATGAAATCATTTTGGTATTTTAAGTTAATAAAATAGGTAATTAAAATTAATTTCACTTTAACATGGCTACTCCTAAATTTTCTAAATCTTAAAACCACATTTGTCAGCTGGGCATGATGGTCCATGCCTATAATCCCAGCAGCACTTGGGAGGCTGAAGCAAAAGGACCAAGAGTTGGAGGCCAGCCTAGACTACAAAGCAAGACCCTGTCTCAAAAAGAAAAGAATATTGCCAATTGCATTATCTGTCTATCTATCTATCTATGTATCTATGTATCTATCTATCTATCTATTTTATTTTTTGCAGTGCTGGGTATGGAACTCAGGGCCTCATGTACGCTAGGTGAGTGCTCTACTAGTGAGCCACATGCCCAGCACAGTCACCTTTCTAGTGGACAGTGCTGCCCCAGAGCCATGGTTCTCAATAAGTGTACTGTGGTCCCCTCGAGGTCACTTAGGGACTCTGTACTCTGGGAACTGCATTTCCTGGGAGGGGGATGGGGACAGTGCGGGGAGCCATGTGTGCGTGTGGGTGGGCAGGGGTGGAATCGGAGGAAGAATAAAGGAGTGGCCAGCATTTATCGAGAGCTTACCATCCTCGGGCAACTTTGTAAGATGCTCCTGTGTTAACTCAGGAAGTCTAACTGCAACTCTCTGAAGTCGGGCCTCTTATTCTTTTTTCCCATTTCCCAGGGGAAGGAACGGCAGCTCAGAGAAACATCCAAAGCTAGAACACTGAAGATTTTGGATTGGAATCTGGGCTTGCCTGGCTTTACACTGTACCACTCAAAAGGTGCTGGGGAGCAGGGCGCGATGGTGCATGCCTATAATCCCAGCCACTCAGGAGGCAGAGGCAGAAGGGTCATGAGTTCGAGGCCAGAGGCAGCCTGCACAATTTAGTGAGACCCTGGGTCAAGATAAAAAAAATTAAAAAGCAGCTCAGTGTGGAGTACTTGCCTAGCATGCGGGATGCCTTGGATTCAACCCCTAGTGTTGAAAAAAGAATGAAAGAAAGGAAGGAAAAAAAGAAAGAAAGAAAGGAAAGGAAAAAAGAAAGAAAGAAAGAGAAAGATACAGAAAGAAAGAAAGAAAAGAGAAGAAAAAGGTGCTGGGTAAAGCCAGTTCCCTTCTCTTCCTCTCCCCACAAATATTTACCCAGCAAATGCCCGCATATATTCGAGAAGTCTTTGGCAGGCATGGTGGCACACACCTCTGATCCCAGCACTAAGGGGGCTAAAGTGGGAAGATGGCGACTTCCAGGCCAGCCTAGGCTATACAGTGAGACTCTAACTTAAACACAGAAAAAGAAAAGGAATCTTTCCTGGGTACCTGCTGCTTCTGGGTTCCATCACTCTCGCTGAAGGGAGCTTCCCTCCACCAGGCCTGGTGAAGGGCAGATGCACCGATGTCTTTGCTCAGCACTTGGCACAGCCCAAAGGAAGGGGTAGGAAGTGGCAACCGGGGCAGGTCACACACTGGGCTGTGCTCACACATACCTACAGATATTACTGAAAACGCAGAGTCTGCGGGTCTGGACCAGGGCCTGAGATTCTGCACGGCTGGCAAGCTCCAGGTGAGGCTGCTATTTTGCATCCCCAAAGCCCACCCTGAATAGTGTGTTGGGTACCAGTAATGTCAGCCTTGGGATTCACAAAGGTTTGATTGTCAGCGTGGGAAAGACTCTTAGGAATCATCCAGTCCAACTCCCTTATGGTGCAGTCCAGCTCCCTCTTGGTAAGGGACAGGCTCAGAGAGGGTGAGACTGTTGGTCAAAGTCACACAGCAAGTTACAGGCACAGACTGTTTCCAGACTCCTACCAATGCCCCTTGTTCCTTCCAGTGCCTCTGCTTGCAGCAGTAACTTAAGATGAAGGACAGAAGTATCCCAAGGCTCTTATGCCTTGTTCCTGTTATGTGCTTTTGGCATTTTCAAGTCTTCCCCAACCCAGCCTCTCCTGTCTGAGTTTCCACTGCAGGGGCGATCCTAGGAGCAGGCTGGCAGGCTGACCACACTCTGCATGAAGCCTTTAGAACTGCATCCCCGGGCCCTGAAGCTCAACTTGCATTTTCTCTCCACCCCCAGATGCTGCACATCTGGATCCCCAGAGAGCACTTCAGCTGACGGAGCGAGACCATTTTCAGGATGCAAGAGAAGCTACCTTCTTTAGACTGGATAAACAAGACACTAACAACAGGAATTCATTTCCTAGAAATCAAATGCAGAATTTTAGTGTTTATGAGCTCCAAACCCACTATTTGCCATCTGTTCGCCCTGCTGGGAGGCACAATATGGCAGAGACTCGGAAGACAAGCTCTAGAGTAAGGTAGAGCTGTGGAGTTCAGTAGATGTCTTGCTTTCCAGCACCACTTACTAGCTCTGTGACTTCAGGTAAGTTAGTCAACCTCTCGGAACCTGTTTCCCTATCCATTCAATAACTACTTAACGCCTACCATGTGTTGGCATGAGCAATGCAGAGATGGACGCAGATCTTAGGAAGACTTAGAGGGCCCCCAGGGAAACACTCCTAGTACCTGGGACCACAGACACGATGAAGCTGACAGTGTGGCAGAAAGTGAATCATGGGGAAGTAGGAGGCGCAGGTAACCAGCTGGTACCCTGTGATATGGCTCTAGAAGAGGCTTTGAAGCTGAGCACAGGGGAAGTTGAGGCCCATGATGCCCATTCCACAGGACTGGACTTTGGAGTGCCCTTGCCTGCACTCCACCCCAAATCCTCCTGCATTTCCTGTTGGGTATCCACCCAGAGATCACATGGGCTGGCTCTTTCCTCTCATCCCCCTTCTCACCTGAACTCAGCCAGACCCCACCCCCCACACACACCTTGGCTGAGACCTGTACTTGCAAAAACACTGTGGTTCTCTCACTTCTCTGAGTCCATACAGTCTATGCCTTTTACCCAGAGTGCACTTCTGCTCATCTCATCTACCCTCTCTGAAGGTTCCCCTGGTCCCTAGGGTAGAACTGATTGCTCCTTCCTCTCTGTTCCCTGGACTTCTGATGTAGGCATCCTGATGGACTCCTTTGGGCTGGGCTCACTTGCCCACCTCCTCTCTCCTTGTCAGGCCTGGATTCTGGAAGACAATGACACGTGTCATGAAGACCTCCCCCCACCCACCTGTCCAACTCAGCTTCACCCTCAGGACCGGGTTCCACTATCTCCTCTTTACTGAAACTTGTCCTCTTCCTTCTATGCACGCGAGGCCAGCCCCTCTCCTTGGGGCCAGCCCCCTGCCTTCCATTCATGATCTGTATCACATGTCCCACGTCATCTGGCAGTCTAGTGCTGTGGCTCTCCCTCCCCACAAGATGGGACATTTCTGGAGCAGAGAGCTAGCTTTGTTCATAGCTGAATGTTTTGGGCTTAATACTTATAGATGCTCAGTAAAGATTTTCTCAAAGAGCGAATGAAAGAATATGGACAGTTTTACCTTTCTTTGCCCCCAACCTCCACTGCTGGCCCAAATGTCTTTTGGCCATCCTGCCTGGGCATCCCAAAGGAGCCCCAAACTCAATCTAGCCACCGTTTTTCTCACCCACACCAGCACCTGACAGTCTTTCTCGGCAGGCGTTATCTTGCTCTTCCTCACCCAGCCCCACAACCTGGCTGTCCTTTCTTCTCCTTTCTTCTGTTTTTCTTCTTTCCCCAGTGCTGGGGATGGAACCAAGGGCCTCCTGCATGCTAGGCAAGCACTCCACCACTGAGCTGCTCCTCCAGCCCTGCCTCCTAACTGGGAATTCTCTCTCCCACTCTTCCCTGCTACTCAACCAGTTATTTCATGAAAAGAGCAAGGAACGTGAGGTTCACACAAGTCAATGGCTGAGTCTAGAGCCTTGGTCTTAACCCAGACTTCTTGTTCCTCTGCAGATTCTGTCTGCTTCCCTCTGCCTTCTCGACACGTAGTAGGGGCATTTTTGTTTCTGTTCAGGTTGTGCCCTCTGCCTGGAAGACGCAATACCCCTCATCTATAGAAGCCACTTCTTCCTGGAAGTCCTCCTCTGGTCCACTGGAGCAAACCCTCTCTCCTGTAATCCCTCTCTTGACTCCAGGTTTGCCTGTGCCTCTTACTGCCTATGACTCAAAGGTCCTCAAAGACTTGTCCACTCCCTCCGCATGCCAGTGTCTGCAGCATTTGTAATCCAGCATAGACCTGATCTACTGAATAACTTCTCAGGTAAGGCTCAAATGGGCCCTGAGAACAACAAGTGGGAGAAATAACAGGCGTGGCCCCATGATACAGCATGTCCAGCACACGCTGAGGCCCTGGAGTTTGATTTCCAGCAACACACACACACACACACACACACACACACACACACACACACACAAATAATAATAATAATAAAACAAATAGCAGTCCTTCTCTCTTATTTTAGTCTTGCTACGTATCCCAGGCTGGACTTGAATTCTTGATCTTCCTGCCTCAGCCTCCCAAAGTGCTTGGATTATCGGCATGCACCCCCACCCTCGCCTTCTCTCCTCTTTGTAACCCTCCAATGGCTCCAAGTTTTATCAGAATAGAATTCCATACCCTCTTCAGGACCCACAAGACTCCATGCGATCTGCCGCCACCCCTGCCACCTCTTTGAACCTCACCTCCTACCCGCTGCCCCCTTACGTGTTACATGGAGTAGCTCTCATCTCCTTCCACGTCACCCCGGTTTATGCTCATTTTAGCACTTAACACCAACTGATATTTTTCCACTGGTTTGTTTATTGGTTGTCTCTCTGCACCCACACCTACTCCCCGATAACACTCGCCCTCTGTCTAGCTCATCGCTATATCCCCAGGGCCTGAGCCATGGCTGGCTGACAGTAAATGAATGGGTCACCAGCCTGGTGAGTGCTCTGGGCCGGGGACATCAGTTCATGAGTCATGTGCCATGGAGGTGGTAACTAAGGAGCGTGGGTGCAATCACTCAGGGAGAGGGTGTAGCATGAGGAGAGAGAAGGGCCTGGGAGAGCAGAGCGTCTAGTGGCGTACAGAGGATGCGTCTGCAAAAACAGCAGCGAAGACAGAGGAAAATGTAAGAGTGCGAAATCTCAGGAGCCAAGAGAAGAGTGTTTTGGGAGGGAAGGTGTGGTCAACAGAGTGAGCCGCTGCAGAGAAAGTGAAAGCTGAATTCAGCTTCCTGGAAGCTGACCTGACCCCAGGTAGACCCCTACGGCTTTGGGGGCCTGCTGGGAGCCATCTGTGCAATGAGAAGGACCTCTCAGGGCTGGGAACTCCAAGCTCCTCGAATCTGCATTTCAGTTCATATTCCTATCACCCTTGCCAAGGAGAACAGTCACGGATCCCCGGCCTGGGGAGGAAGAGTCACTGAGTACACCCATCCTCAACCCTACCCACCAGGCAGCCGACAAACTCTGACGAAGCCCCTCTGAGTTCAGGCCCTGTACCAGGTGGGGAGCAGCGGAGGCCAGAGGCCCTTCCAGTCACATCCAGCTGGCCTGGACTGCAACCTCCTGTGCCACCTCAGGTCCTGGCTCCCTGGATGCCTCTGTGAGGAAGCCCATCCCTTCTGCCCACCAGCTGGGCAGGATCAAAGGCTGAAGGCAGCCCAGGTGCCCAAGTAGCAGCTTGCTGCTCTCATAAAAGGTCCCCTGGTGTCCTTGTGAGGGGGCTGAGACTCCATCCGTGACCCTGTGGTCCAGAGGAAAACACAGACCTGCAACGCATGTTTAACTACCACTGAGCCACATCACCCCCCTCCCCCGCAACGCAAGCTCAGCTAGAAAACACCAGAAAGTGATGCCAAGGGAGAGATCGGAGGTTGCCGCTAATCAGAGCAGTGACGGCCATCAAGGACTGAGCTCTTGTTTGGGGCCAAGTGTTAATGCTGAGTAGTGATCCTACTTGATTTAGACAGTAAGCCTGTGGAGTGGACATTGTCATCCTCATTTCATAAGGGAGGAAAGCAAGGTTCAGAGAGGTTAAGCACTTTTTGAAGATCACACAGCTAGTAAGTGGCCAAAGCCAATTGGCTAGTGTAGCCAGCCTGAGAGCCCAACTCTTAATCCCTAAACTTCCCCAGACCTGGTGAGGCAGGGGATTCTAGGCGTCTATTCTCCTACAAGTAGTGCGACCTTGGGCAAGATTTATTCTTCGCTCTCCCCATCTGCAGTAAAGCGGATTTCTCAGTGCTCTTCCAGTCCTGACATTATGGGATTAGCTAGGCTTTGCACAGAACTTTACACCTTATAAAAAGGCATCCGTGGCATCTCATTTATTCCCACAAATCCGCGGGCTGGGAGAAGCACTCTCTCCATTTGATAGATGTGCATACTGAGGTTCAGAGAGACGCAGTGACCTGCCCAAGGTCACAAACAAGCCGGGGCCCTCCTCGAAGCTGGGCTCCACACTGGACGCTTCTGCAAGTCCCCTCCAGAAAGGGGTGCCCTGCCGCGGCGCCGCGCCCGGGCCTGGCCGGCAGAGGGCAGCGCCCGATGTCCCTCGGCACCCAGGGCCGCCTGGGGGCGTCGCAGCCCCGGCCTGGGAGCGCACCTCCTGCCCCACCAGATCTCCCCTGGGCGCGCGCCTAAGGCTCTCGCTGCAGTCTGGGGTCTCGCGGCAGCTCCCCCGGGGCTACCGAAGTCCGCTCCTCGGTTCCAGGCTCCCGACTGCAACCCCGAATGCTCCCCTCGGGCCGCGCTTGTCCTCCGGGACCTGATGCCCAACGCGCCCACTTTGGGTCCGTAGGCGCAGAGGGGCGGGACGCCGAGTCACCGAGGCTGGAGCAGGGGCGCCGCTCGCCCCAGCGCCCTCGGGACCTCCCCGACCCGGCTGGAGCGCTTACCGGTGCGCACGGACGCCCGATGTGCCCTCACGGATCCCGCGTCCCGGCGCCGCGGCTCCCACACGACCCCCGCCGAGCTCCGGGCGGCGCCGCCCGCTAGTCCTAGGGCCGCTTCTCGCGCCTCGCGAACCCCGCCGCCCTGCGGCTCCCGCTCCGCGCTCCTGCCCGCGCCCGCCGCTCCTCCGCGCTCCCTTCCCCAGCTCCTCCCCCGCCCGGCTCTTCCCACACGGCCCCCCGCCCGCCAGGAGGGAGCTGGCCCCGCAGCACCGAGCCTGGCCTGGCCCGAGCCCCTGCCCCAACCCCAGGGGGGGATGGGCGCCCAGGACGCAGGTGGAGAAGGGCCTTGGTAGCTTCGGTCCCCACCTGTAGGAGGGCTGGAGGGCGGGGTCCGGGGCCAAGGTGTGCGGGGAGGGTGGGCAGTGTCCAAACCCCATCCGTTCCTGCCCTCCTGTTCATTACAAATTGGATTTTTTCCTTGATTTAGCGAGTATTTATTGATCAGAACAAGAGCAGTGAACAGAGCAGGCGTGGACCCCGTGGAGCTTACATTCTATTGGGGGCAGACACAGCGCACTTAAGGATACTCTGTAAAATGCTTAGGGAGGAAATTACAGGAGGGAAAGGAGGCAGAGAGTGCAGGTGGGGGTCGTGGCTAGGGGTCAGGGAGGACTCACTGGGAAAGTAGCCGCTGAGCCCAGGCCAGAGGGGAGTAAGTGTGCCCACCACCACGATACAGAGGTGAACAGTGTTCCCTGCTGGGTGAGTAAGGAAAGCAGGGCAGAGGCAGAGCCACAGATTCTGACAGCCAGTCCCTTGCAAAGGGTCCCAGCAGGTGCCGGGGGGGGGCCTGAGGGCCAGCGGAGAGAGCACACAGGAACAGGAAGAAACTTCCAGCCAAGTGGCGCACGTGCTGGATGGGTTTTGTGTCCTGGTTTCATGCCGCTCCAGTGGATCTGGCCTTCTGTGTCCTTGCCGGGTATTTGTCTACTTGTTCTTTGTGTATTTTAAGCCTTGTTCTTAGGAACATCCACCACTAGGACTGTTGTGTCTTCTTGATGAAACGACCTTTTTATCATTATGAAGTGACCCTCTGTCCCTGGTAACCCTCTGTGTTGAAGTCTCTTTAGCTAGGCTGGGCAGAGACCCATAGTGCCCACTGGCCTCCACGCAGCTGTCTGAAATCTAGCATACCACTAGCTCAGCAGCTCTTTCACACTTTCTTTTCGGTATCCTTCTGTGTCCTTCTGTCTGCACAAAATTTCTACCTACCTGGCCCTCCATGCCTGTCTCTACCACTTACTCCTCTGGTCTATCTTTTGATGATTGGCCTGGAGCCTCCACCTCTTTCAATCTTTCTTTTTTGGAAGGCTGTGATCAATGATCATTAATAATGCAAACGTTCTTTTTGTCTTAGTGCAAACCCCAGGCAAATAAATCACTGGCAAATAGGAGTTATTGGCAACCACCCCTTAGCCTTCTCCACTCTACTCAGGCCCTAGGCTCTTTTCCTATGTAGGAAATAGGAAGATTGAGCAATACAAATTCAGGCACATCCCAAAATAGGCAGTGCTGCTGTTTCGAGTTGACCTGTCACACAGGGTCCTGTCTACTACACAGCTCAGCATTGCAGCTGCTGTCAGGGTCCTAGCCTGAGGTCCTGTGATCAAAAAACTCATACAGCAGAGTCCATAAAGACGGATTCTGGAGGTGTGACCTTTGTGAAAAGACCCTGACAGCCCCAGAAGCTGCTCTGGCTAAGGATGAGCAACACAGTGGCAGGAGAGAAGGGCAAGCCTCACATAGCACCCTAAAAGCCAGCACTGCTTACCACGTTGGAGGATAGAAGTAGCTGAAGAAAGTGAGAGACATTGGAGAGTTGGTTGGCAGAAAAGGCTGGGTCTGCAGAGGGGGCTCAGAGGACGTGGGAAGCACAGTCTGTGTGCTCTAAGGGCTCCTAGCCCATGGGAGGGAACCCTCCCACAGCCAAGCACAGCAGTGTGGGGAGGGCCAGGAACAGAGGCACACCCCACCTGGGACATGGGCACCTGGGAAGGGCCACCCTATACTGAGCCTTGAGGGACAAGTAGGAGGCCTCTCAGCAAAGACAGGGCTACAGAAGCAGAAGAGGTCCCCTTAGAGGAGTACTTTGTGCAGAGGCACCAAGGCTAAAGAGAGAATTCAGAGGCAGGCACAACGGGGCACACCTCTAATCTCAGCGACTTCAGAGGCGGAGACAGGAGGATCATGAGTTTGAGGCTAGAGGCAGCCTGGGAAAGTTAGTGAGACCCCTGACACAAAATTTAAAAATGAGAAAGGGGCTGGGCAGTACTGCCCAGTGGTAGGGCATTTGCCTAGCACGCATGAGGCCATGGGTTCAACCGCCCAATGAGAGAGAGAGAGAGAGAGAGAATGAGAATGAATTCAGGTCAGGAGGCTAAGGCAGGAGCATCACAAGTTCTAGGCTTACCTGGGCTACATAGTGAGTTCAAGGCCAGCCTGGGCAACTCAGAGAGACAGTGTCTCAAAATTTTAAAAAAATTAAAAGAGCTTGGGATATAGCTCAGTGGTAGAGGGCTTGCCCAGCATACACAAAGCCCTGGGTTCAGTCCTTGGTGCTGCAAAGGAAAGAAGGAAGGAAGGAAGAAAGGAAAGAAGGAAGGAAGGAGAAAGGAAAGGAAAGAAGGGGAAAAGAAGGAAGAAAGAAAGAAAAGAGAGAGAGAATTTGGGAAGGGGCGCTGCAGGTCTTTTGATACAGCAGAGTTGCAGGGAGGGGTGGAGGAGGACTGGATGGGCAGAAGGGGTCTGCCACTTATGAAGAACCTTGAACACCAGGCAGAGTGTTCCCTTCGCCCTTGGCACCTGGGAGCCAGGGAAGGGCTTGAGCAAGGGCATGGCATGACTGGACAGGGCAGACTGGCAATCCTGGTGCTCTGAAGTCTGATACCCACGTGAGCATCATGAGCAGGTCCATCACAGCCCCCATTTCCCCTCCACAATAACCGCCCCTGGGGCGGCAATCTGCAGTCAGTTTCTGCCCCCCTTGGAGCTGTCCCAGGCACCTCTCTGAGGCCGACTTCCTGAGCACACAGATCTGATGCCCTGGCTGAAGTCCTTGGCATCCCCAGTTCCTCCCACTGCCTCCTGAGAGCACCCAGCTCTGCCTGGACAGAGAGCCGGCATTCCAGGTCTTCTCAGCGCATGCTCACCCTACAGTCCCGGGCTTCTCCATGGCTGTGCTCTTCTTTCTGGCTCATGGTTTTCTTGTATTTGGGAAGCGTTGACGTCCATTTCCATTGGCAGAATCCCCCTCATTTCCAGACCCCTTCCTATCTCCTTGATCTGCCTGGCCTCATCCCTCTGGGCCCAGCTGGGAAACTCCCTTCTCAGGGTGGTCTCCCCATTCCTCCTGCATGGAAGAGTGGTCCACAGCGGGGTGGGGGTGAAGTGCACAGGCTGGGTGATCCCACGGGGATCTTCACTTCACTGCTCTGAGGCGGGCTGACTGGGCATCTCATCCCGGTTGTGGGAGGCTGTTTCCTCATCTGTAGAATGATCACAATGAGAGCTGCCACCCTCCTGGGGTATCACAGTGTGAAAGCATGCAGCACCTGGCACATGCGTAAGACACGCAGTGAGGCCACGAGTGTCCCCTGTCACTCTGATCAGAGTTGGATGCCACACCTTCCACAATTATTTTGTGCCTACTTATGAGGAGTTCCTGGAGGGAAAGTTTTGGCCCCTGCCTAGCCCTGGGTCTGGCACATTGTAAACATTGGATGGATGGAGGGAGGGAGGGAGGGAGCGCTGGATGGATAAATTAATGGAAGAAGGTGCCACCCAGCCACTGCTATTCCCTAGAGTCCCTCTGCTTCAGAGGTGGGAGGCAGGCTTGTCCTTTTCTGAAGAAGTATTGAATGAATCTTGTGTCTGGAGACGTGTGTCTGGGCCAGGCTTTGGCAGCAGACAGTCTGTGGTTTGCAGTTTCTGCAAGGGAACACTGTCTAGACAGAGGGGACATGTGTGCCAGGAAGGAGTAGGGGCTGCATGGGAATCAGAGTCTAGGAGGCGGCTTCTCTGTGAACCAGAGCCCAGCCCCTGACTCTTCCCTTCCTTCCCTATGGCTCAGGACCTGGCTGGACAGGTTTGTCCTCTGCCCCCAGCACTGGGAATTAGTTAACAACCTTTACCTGGGAGTAGCAAAGAGGAGGACAGCGTAGCTCCCCCACTCTGGACAAGGTGAGGTGAAAGGCTAAGAGTCCATCAAGTTTGTTGTTGTTGTTGTTAGGTCCCATCGAGTCGAGTCTCACTCATAGCGACCCTATATACAGCAGATCAAAACACTTCCCGATTCTGTCCCAGGCACATGATCTTATTTATGTTTAAGCCCATTGTTGCAGACACTGTGTCAATCCATCTGGTGGAGGGTTTTCCTCTTTTGCGTTGACCTGCCACTCTCCCAAACATGTTGTCCATCAAGTTTAGGAACCGGTATTTACTGAGTGGAGGGGTTTTTTTTTGTTGTTGTTATTGCTGTTTTTTTTTTTGTTGTTGTTGTTTTTGTGCTAAACTCTGTTTCTCCTGTCTGTAACCCTGCGAGGAAAGCACCCTATGGATGAAAACACAGACACAGAAATTAAGTGACTTTCTCTTGCAAGTCTAATGACAGGACAGGACCTCAGTTACATCTGATCCCCCAGGAATCCAGTGTCCAAATATTTTGAGTGCCTCCTCTTTATACCTTGCTGTGGTGAGTGGTGTAGGGCCAGCAGGGGTAATTAAGAAGTGGCTTCCACTGTCATGGAGTTTACAGCCCGAGTGCAGAGGTGAAGCCTTAATTCTCATTGTATACTCAGCCTGGGGCCTGGCAATACAGCAAGTGTTGCATAACACACAGACTGCAGAGCTGCAAGGTTCTGGTCTTTGAAGTTCCAGTATACCAATTCTGTTCGTTTACTGAGGCCTACACAACAACAATTGGAGGAACTAATTGGAGAGTATGGTTATGATCTTGGTTTCTGGAGCTGGACCACTTGATTTGATCCTCAGCTCTATCACTTCCTGGCTATGTAATTGTGGGTGGGTCACTTAACCTCTCTGAGCCTTAATTTCCTTGTCTGAAAAAGGATAAATTGCAAGCATTAAGTGAAATCATGGGGTTTAGTGTAATATTAGCTAATATTACACTAATATTAGTGTAATATTAGTGTAATATTAGTAATATAGTTTAGTGTAATATTAGTAATATTAGTGTAATTAGTTTAGTGTAATATTAGTGTAATATTAGTAATATTAGTGTAATTTTTGCTTAGATTATTATTAACCAGTTGCAGTGGTTAAGACCTGGAGATTACAGATCTTTTTTTTTTTTTTTTTTTTTTTTAATGCGGTACTGGGGGTTGAACCCAGGGCCTCACGCTTGCATGCTTTGCAAGTGCTGGACCACTGAGCTGCACCCTCAGCCCATTTTTTTACTTTTTTTGAGACAAGGTCTCACTAAATTACGAAGACTGCCTCTGGTCTCAAACTTGTGATCCTCCTGCCTCCGCCTCCCGAGTTGCTGGGATTACAGGCATGGACTGCTGCTCCCAGCTAGTTTACGCATCTTAATAAGAAGGGCTTTTGGGGGCTTCTTGGCTGACTCTCTGTCCAGTGCTTTCCCACTTCTCCACCATTCCTACAGTATGGTCAGGGGAGAAAGGAAGTCATTGGAGGAAGGAGAGTGCATGTGATCAGTTGCCTGCTGTCCGTGAGGACCAGTGCCTAGCTGGTCCCCGAGCCTGTATCTCGGTGTCTCCCCATCTTTGAAGCCTCCCCTGCTCTCTCCTATGATCTGGAGTCCAGAGACTGCACTCCTCACTGGAACACACTGAGACTCCCGCTAAGGCGTCTGCATCCCCATTGCAATTTCCTCTAGGCCAGACGGGGTGGGGCTGAGCCAGCCTTACCCAACAGGAAATTCCCCGGAGCAGGAGCAGAGCCAGAGGGACCCAAGAGGAGGGCGGTCAGTGATGCTATCTCCAGCCAGAGTCTGGCCTGAACCAGTAGGAGATGTCGCAGGAGAGGACTTTCTGTTTGTTTTTCTCTGGCTCAAATTCTGATGAGAGAATTTAATTAAGAGCACCATTGCCTCATGTGAGGAATAGAAATCCCAGGGGATAGCAGGGCTGAAGGCAATGACTCCAGGAAGGAGAGGGGGCTCTTTTGACTCAGATCAAACCTCAACAGGCTTAAGACGGCAGAGGTTGATCTCACAGGGGACATTTGATCTGACCCTAGGACAGGAATCTTTCTCTACAGGAGCTTGAGTTTTAGATTCTGCAGTGCTAACTGAAAGAAGCTTCAGCCTGCCAAAGAAACAGGCAAAGACTGCTATTCCCAAATGTGTCTACTCACACAGGTAAAGAAAAGCTTATTTGATGACACTTGGTAAAGCATGGCAAGGTAGACTTTACTCAGGCCATTGTGGTAGACAGAGGGACCAGAGCACAGGATTTTGCAAGGAGCAGAGCGTGTAACTCCAAAAGCAATGTGGGCAGGGGGGAGATTGATGGCAAAAGAACAGGGTGGGGCCATGGGGGAAAAAATCACTAAAAGGAAACACAGGGAGTGAGGGGAACTCTGGCTAAACCCACCCAGCAGAATTCTTGGCTGGAGACAGGCTGAGATGGAACAGACATCCCCTGGGATTGGTGGAGGTTGATTAGACCCGTTGGGATACTGAGAATGATCAGATAGGGAGGATCGCGGGGTTCTCACTAATCTGCCTTAGTTGGGTTCTTTTCTGAAAATGATTTTACAAGTAAGTGCACAGATGGACGTGGGAGAAGTTTCAAAAGCTTGAGTAAATTTTGGTCAATCAGAGAATCTTTGTCACTTTTTTCATTAAAAAAAAAAATTTATTTATTTATTTAGTGATATTAGGGGTTGAACCCAGGGCCTCATGCATGCTTTGCAAGCGCTCTACCACTGAGCTGTACCCTCAGGCCATATTTTACTTTTTTCTCTTCAGGCAGGGTCTCACTAAGTTACTTAGGCTGCCTCTGGCCTCAAACCTGCGATCCTCCTGCCCTTCACCTCCCAAGTCTCTGGGATTACAGGTGTGTGCCACCACTCTCAGCTGAATCTTTGTCACTTTAACAAGTGTCATTGAATATGTATGTGTATATATATATATATATATATGCCTGCAGCGGTAGCCCTGTGGCATCCGATCCCGTCAGATCTCGGAAGCTAAGCAGGGTCAGGCATGGTTAGTACCTGGATGGGAGACCACCTGGGAACACCAGAAGCTGTAGGCTTGGGAGAAGGACCTGGCAACCCCCTCCCAAAAATCAATCTGCCATTGAAAACCCTATGAACAGCAGAGAAGCACTGACAATAGTGTTTCCCCTGTCGTACAGAGGGTCGCTATGAGTCGGATACCAACTCGACGGCACCTAACAACAACAACATATATATATATATATATATATATAATTCTTAACAACGCTGTGCTGGCTGGCCATCATGGCGTACAGCTGTGATCCCAGCACTCAGGAAATGGAGGCAGGAGGATCACAAGTTTAAGGCCCGTGTGGGCTACATAACAAGACACAATCTCAAAAACAAAACAAAGCGCGCGCGCGCACACACACACACACACACACACACACACACACACACGAAAACAATAGTTGTTTCAGCCAAAAGATCTGAAGTGGTTTTTCTGGCATATTTAATGCACGACAAAGCCATGTGGGAAGGCCTGTACTGTGTCTGCACCCAAATGACCAAGAAGAGGCTTCTTGTTAGACACCTTAGCTCTGTGTGGGCCCCAGGAGGTTCCTTCCAGGATATAGGATTATCAGCTTGTCCTGCCTAGACCCTTGACGTGGCCTAATTTGGAACATAAGGGTAAGCACCTCTGGCCTGGGCTCCCCAGACACTGCCCTGTGAGCTCTGACCTGTAGGGGGTCCAGACAGGGACACGCCTTAGCCCTCTCAGGGACCCTTTGGCCCTCTGCTCATGGCCCCTTGGGAGCAGTTATTGGCTCTCAGAACAGCCAGGCAGTGGGGAACAGACAAGAACCACATGGACCTGGGAGTGAGTGCTCCTTCCCCCACCCATGTGAGTTCTTGCCAGTGACCTGGGTCAAGAGCCTGGGTTTTTCCTTTCCCCACGCATTCAAGTTCCTGCTCAGATACCTCCTCCTCCCCCTCCCTGCTTCCCACTATGGTTCTATCTTCCTACCCTTTCCTGCACATTTTCCACAGCACTTCCCTGACATTATTTATTTAGTCATTTATTTATCCTTCCCACTAATGATCCTGTTTGTATGTGTATCTGCATCTATCTATCTATTTGTCTATCTATATCTATCTTTATTTTTTTTGCGGTACTAGGGATTGGACCCAACACCTTGCACTTACATGCTCTGCAAGTGCTGGACCACTGAGCTGCACCCCCAGCCCATTTTTTACTTTTTGAGACAGGGTCTCGCTAAATTACACAGACTGCCTCTGGTCTCGAACTTGAGATCCTCCCGCCTCCGCCTCCCAAGACGCTGGGATTACAAGCATGCTCTATATCTATCTTTAGTCCCTTATCTCCACTGCATAAGCTCCATTCTACTCTCATAACCTACATATTTTAATATTGAATCTATGTTGACATCTAACATCCACATATGAGAGAAAATGTGATATTTGTCTTTCTGTGTCTGGCTTATTTCACTTAAAATGATGATCTCTAGTTCCCTTCCTTCCTTCCTTCCTTCCTTCCTTCCTTTCTCTCTCTCTCTCTCTCTCTCTCTCTTTCTTTCTTTCTTTCTTTCTTTCTTTCTTTCTTTCTTTCTGGTACAGGGAGTTGAACCCAGGGCCTCATGCTTGCATGCTCTGCAAGTGCTGGATCACTGAGCTACACCCTCAGCCCATTTTTTTACTTTTTGAGACAGGGTCTCACTAAGTTACACAGACTGCCTCTGTTCTCGAACTTGCGATCCTCCCGCCTCTGCCTCCTGAGCTGCTGGGATTACAGGCGTGCACCACCATGCCCGGCTCCCATTTCTTTATTTTTTGAGACAGGGTCTTGCTATGTAGCCCAGACTGTCCTCAAACTCACAATCCTCCTGCCACAGCCTCCTAAGGACTGGGATTATAGGTGTGTGCCACCACGCCCAGCCTCTGACATTATATTTTTATTTTACCATCCGTCTCCTCCACTGTTGTCTATTTTGTTGGCTAGTCCACCCTAGGACCTAGATGGACACGCACACACTACACACAGAGGGAGTATTTGTTGGATGAATGATGTCAAACAGGGCTATTATTTTCCTTGCAAACCCCCATGAGGATACAGCATGTTCACATTCCATTTCTCCACCACCCTACTCTGTGACCTTGGGCAAGTTCCTTCACTGCTCCTCTGTAAAAGGGGCATAATAAAGGTATCCACTTGTGTTGTGAAAAGCACATAAGATGATGCCTTTTAGGTCTTTAATATAGTACTGAGCACACAGTAAGTGCTCAACAAAAATTATGTATTTAGAATGGGCATGGTTGCACACACCCGTAATCCCAGTACTTGGGAGGTGGAGGCAGAAGGGTCACAAGTTCAAGGGCCAACCTGGACTACACATTGAGATCTTATCTCAAAAAAACAAATGTACAAACAAATAATAATAATAATAAACCCCAGGCATTTAAAGGGCTCAGTGGTAGAGCATGTGCTAAGCATGTACGAGGCCAGGGGTTCCATTCCCAGCACAAAATAAATAAGTAAAATTTTTATTGTTACATGCCTTAAAGTTGGCTCCAATGCATAGCCACCCTATATACAACAGAAACATTTCCTGACACTGTGTCATGCTCAGCACTATGTCAGTTTTTCTCGGCCATTCACAGGGTTTTCAATGGCTGGTTGTTTCAGGAGTGGATTGCCACATTCTTCTCCCATTTTTATGGTGCTGAATATAGAACCCAGGACCTCAGAGTGTGCAAAGAAGCACTGAGCTAAACTCCAGCCCGAATAAATAAATTAGGTGTCTAATAGTATGGGAGAAGGATGTGGCAATCTACTCCCAAAGCAATCCCGATAATCAGCCATTGAAAACCCTATGAAGGTCACTAAGAGTCAGACACAACTCGACAGCATCTAACAACAATAGTAGACAGTAGTTGAATTGACTTGTACATGCTATGTGGAAAACTCCAGAAGGGGGTGTGGAGGACAGGTGAGGATGAGAATCTGTAATAGTGGAGCCTGGGCAGGAGGTTGCTGCAGGAAGTGTGGGGCCTGACGCAGGCAGCAGTGTGGGGAGAAAGATGAGGTGACAGAAATGAAGACTATTTCTGAGATGTTTCCTAGGTTCTCCCAGGACAAATCCAAGACGTAGGGAGAGGCATAGAGAGCGCTAACCCTTGCCCTCCACAGTCTAATCCGCCTGTGCTTGGCTGGGCTGCCGGAGCAGTTGAGGACCACAGTCCTCCATACACTTCCACCCACGAGAGAAAGGGTGAGTTCACTCGGTGAAACAGACGGAGCCAGGCAGACGACAGGGCCCCCGGCCCTCTCTCACGATTTCTTATGCACAGACACAGCACTTAAATGTTCCTTAATTAATCTTCCTAACAGTCTCTCAGGAGGGGGATTATCACCCCTATTTCATGGACAAGCAACCTGAGACCCAGAGGGCTGAAATAACTCACCATGTATCCTGTACCTGCAGCCGTACCACTGTGGTATCTGATCCCATAGATCTTGTAAGCTAAGCAGGGTCGGGCTTGGTTAGTACTTGGATGGGAGACCACCTGGGAACACCAGGTGCTGTAGGCTTGGATGAAGGGCCTGGCAACCCACTCCCAAAACAATCAGCCATTGAAAACCCTATGAATAGCAGACGAGCACTGACAATAGCGTTTCACTTGTTGTATGTAGGGCCAATTTGAGTCAGACACCAACTTGACAGCACCTAATGACAACATGTAACCTGCGTGTGTTCCTGAGTCCTCACAGGGCTTATCGGATACCAGGCCCTCTCTTCAGGAACACTTTCCAGTTGGTATCTCTCAACCAACCCAGGAGGCCTGTGCTTTACCCCTCCCCCCCCCATTTTAAAGGTGAAGAAAAAGCACAGATTGGGCAATAACTTGCCCGTGGTTTCACAGCTAGGAAATGAGAGAGCTGGGATCCCAATGTGGGCAGCTGGCCCCTGGGCCCTCAACACTTGGCCCGAGTTGATATTTTGAACCAGAAAATAGGAGTAGTGACAACTATCTTCACAGGACTAGATGGAAACAAATGAGGCTAAAATTCATGGGGAAGTATTATACAAGAACAAAGCATGAGGTAAATGATCACTCTCTCAGAATGAAGCCAAAAAGAGATCAGGCCCAAGTAGCCAGCAGTGTGAGGCTCTGTGACAGCTCTAACAGGTACTTCCCTGCCCTTCTCCCCATTGTCCCTAAACCACAGAGCCCCTGATGAGTTTTCTGCCCAGTGCTAAATCTCATTACGGAGAGGAATCTGCTAAGGAGTGGGCTCTTTCTCGTGTTGAAGTGAGCAGGGAGAAGCAGGGCTGATGCTATAAACCCACACACCTACCAGTCTCATTACTTTATAATCCCATCCTACCCCTCCCACAGGGACCCAACCAAGATGAAAGGCAGGATGCAATTCTAAAGCGTGGCATGGAAAAAATAATAATATGTGAGCGTTGCTTCCAAATTTAACCTTCAGGCAGGGGAGAAAGAGCAACTCTCATCGCTCCAAAGAGATGACATTTTGACACTCTCTGAAATCCAAGGGAAATTTCTGGAATGGATAATTAATTGACAGACAGACATTTGAGATTCCTAAGCATCCTTTTAAAGATCTCCAATAATTCCCTTCAAAATATAATGAACCTCCAGACTTCAAGTAGAAATAAACACCCATTTGAAAGACAATTTGGAAATGTTAGCATTGATTTTCACTCATCAGAGTGAAGAAATTTAAAAAGATGGATAATATCCAGCATTGGCTGGGGCCTGGGGAACACCTGGCAGTGTGCGTGACCAGGACAAGTGCATGCTGGGGCAGTCTTGTCTTTTTTGTAGAAGAATGTGGCAGCATCTATCAAAATGTTAAGTGAGGAAGGCTTTTTGACGATTCTATTGTTAAGTATTGTCTTACAAAAATACTCTCACATATGTGCACAGATTGTTTATCAGAGTGGAAAAAAATGAAGATGACCTAATGCCTTTGAATTCCTTTTTTTTTTTTTTTCCTGTGGTACTGGAGGGTTGAACCCAGGGCCTCATATATACTTTGCAAGCATTCTACTACTGAGCTGTACCCCCAGACCATTTTAATTTTTTCATCTTGATACAGGGTCTGGATTTTCCATTGCCAGCATGGCTAACATCTTGGTAGATTTCTGTGTATTGATGCAATAAGCTCTCTGAGTGAAAAAAGCTTCAGTGAAAAAAGTAAGTTACGGGGCTGGGGGTGCAGCTCAGTGTTAGAGAACTTGCCTAGCATACTCAAAGTCCTGGGTTCCATCCCCAACTCTGGCTCTTGCAACTCCCCAAAAAAGGGAAAAAAAGGAAGTCACAGAACAGTATATAGAATAGGATCCCATTCACGTACCCCAAATGACATTTGTGTATACCTACACAAATTGTGACTCAACATCAACAAAACAAAAATCCTTACAACTGGGTCAGTATGCAAGTTCACAATAAATGGAGAAAAGATTGAGGTTGTCTATGATTTTGCTTTACTTGGTTCTACAATTATCACCTGTGGAAGAAGCAGTCAAGAAATCAAAAGACGCATTGCTTTGGGAAAAGCTGTGGCAAAAAATCTCTTTAAAGTATTGACAAGTAAAGATGTCACATTGAAGATGAAGGTGAGCCTGACTCATGCCATGGTATTTTTAGTCACATTGTATGATTGTGAAAGCTGGACATTGAACAAGGGAGATAGGAAAATTGATGCTTTTGAATTATGGTGCTGGGGATGAATATTGAATATACCATGGACTGCCAAAAGAACCAACAGATTTGTCCTAGAAGTGTAGCCAGAGTGCTCCTTGGAAGCAAGGATGGCTAGACTGTGTCTGATGTATTTTGGACATGTAGTCAGGAGGGAAAAATCCCTGAAGAAGGACATCATGTTTAGGGGGGTGGCAGGCCAATGAAAAAAAGGAAGACCCTCAACTAGATAGACTAACACAGTGGCTACAACAATGGGCTTAAACATAAAAAAGAGTGTATGCCTGGCACAGAATCAGGGAGTGTTTCATTCTGCTGTACATACGGTCACTATGAGTTAGACCCAACTCTACTGCACCTAACAACAACAGCTATAAAAATGCACATAAATGGTAGAAAAGTTATTTGGAAGGAATCATGCCAACCTTAGAGTGGTCAGCTAGGGAAGGTAGGGAGTTGGGAAGGTGGAAGGTCTTTTCTACTTTATTTTCTTTCTCTCTGTCTCTCTTTCTTTCTTTCTTTCATCTTGGTGGTACCATGGGATTGAACCTAGGGCCTCAGGCTTACTTTGCAAGTGCTCTACCACTGAGCTGCACCTCCAACCCATTTTTTATGTTTGTTTTGAGTCAGGGTCTCACCAACTTATGCAGGCTGCCTCTGGCCTCAAACTTGCAATCCTCCTGCCTCCTCCTCTTGAGTTGCTAGGATTACAGGCATGTGCCATGGTGCCCAGCTCATTTTACTTTATTTTCTTTTGAGACAGGGTCTGGCTATGTAGCCTAGGCTGGCCTCAAACTCTCAATCCTCTCACCTCAGCCTCCCGAGTGCCGGGATTACAGGCATGCGCCTCCATGTACATCAGCAATCCTCATGCTCCACATTACTTTAAGAGAAATTATTAAAGTTACTTCTGACTAAAAATTCTACAAATACTTTTTTTTTTAAGTATTTAAACCAGCTGGGCATGTGGCCCATGCTTGTTACCAATGGAGAAACCAAGTTCTAACAAGGTGAGGGGGCTTCCTCAAGGTTGTGTAGCTTTCCTTAAGGGACATGAATTCACTTGCTATCCTTTCTACAAACTGCTGCATCACTTCACTGTGTTCTTCCTGCCTGAGTAGCACGGAGCCAGCCAGTAAGGGAGTGGGGATGCAGCAGCCCAGTGGTAGAGCACCTACCTGCCTAGTGTGTGCAAAGCCCCGGGTTCGATCCCTAGCACCAGACCAGGGGAAAAAAAAGAACAACCATGAAGTGTCAACCCTGGGTTTTTCAGGAGTAAGTGGGTGAATAATAACAAGAAATAATAATGACTAGAGTCAAGTATTAAGCATTTAATCATGCCAGGTCTCGTGGTAAGAGCTGCACACAACTCTGTCTTATAAAAGAGGAAACCCCAGAAAGGGTTACGTATCTTGCTCAGGGGCTGGGATTTAGCTCAGTTGGTAGAGCAATGCTCTGCAGTCTCTGAGGTCCCGGGTTCGATTCCCAGCACCGCAAACATGGGAGAAGAATGTAGCAATCCCGAACCAATCAGCCATTGAAAACCCTATGAGGGCCACTATGAGTTGGACCCGACTCGATGGCACCTAATAACAACAATCTTGCTCAGGGTCATACAGCTAGGAAGTGGCAGGGCCAGGGTTTGAACCCAGAGCTCTCTGATCCACTCCAAAACCCAAAGCCCCTTCCGTTTCTCACCTTCATGGAGTTCCAATGATGCTGCCATTTTCCGGTCTCACTGTTGCTTGGGGCCAGCACAGGCCCAGCTGGGCCCTCCCCCTGCAGCCTCGTCCTCCAGCGCTGGGCTCTCCATCTCCCTCCCTGCCTCAGCCTTGCTCCAGTTGGAACCCAGGTTGGGGAGGGGCCAGAGCTGAGCTGACCTGATGCCCGCCCCTCCCTCTTTTTTAAGATCCTAGGGTGCTGGGCCTGCTAATTGTGTTTCTATTGGGGTTGATTTATATTTGTGCTCAGTATCCATCTACACCCCCTACCAAGAAAGCAGATGGGTGAGTTGTGCCTTTGAAAGAAATATAATTAAGGCAATTTAGCATCTTCCTCAAAGGATGCTCTCCCTCCACACAGAAGGAAATATTCTTAGAGCTGCTTTAGAATGCTTGAAGTTTGATTCTGTGGGACTCACAGCTGGTCCATTCTGGAGCTGGCTGAGCAGGAAGAAGGGGTAAGTTTTCTTTCTTTTTTAATGCCTAGGGCCTGGGGTAGGAGGAAAGAAGCTACCCACTTGGGATAGGGACCACCTGCTTTGAGAAAGTCTCTTTCCCTATCCCTTTCTGAGCCTCAATTACTTTTTCTTTTTCTTTTTTCTTTCTTTCTTTTTTTTCTTTCTTTCTTTTTTTTCAGTTGGGATCCAATGCAGAGCCGTGAGAATGTTAGGGTGAGTACCACTGAGCTGCACCCTAACCTGCCCCATTTGTTTTTCATGTTATAAAACAACTCAGCTGGCCTGGTGTCACATGCCTTTAATCCCAGCGGAGATGGAGGCAGGAGGATCACAGGTCTGAGGCCAGAGGCAGCCTACAAAACTTGTTGAGACCCTGTCTCAAGAGAAAACATAAAAAAGGGTCTGGGGGGTATAGCCGAGTGGTAGAGCACTTGCAAAGTGTGTGCAAGGCCCTGGATTCAACCCCTAATATGATAAGAAAAAAAAAATCCCTGGGCTTTATGCAGTACCAGCTCCACTTGCAACTGCTTGAAGTGAAGAGAAAGAAATAAGCGTGAACAGGCTAGGACTGTAGCGTAGAGGTAGAGCATTCACCTAGCATCCACAAGGCCCTGGGTTCCATCCCCAGCACTGCTAAATCAATAAATAAGTAAATAAATAACATGAATAGATTTTCTCCCATATGTTATGCGGCAGGCCAGACATGATATTTATTTCACTTGAACATTACAATTATTTTGTGAGCTAGATACTAAAGATCCTGGTTTACAGATGGCCAGACTGAGATGAACTGAGGCTGAGATGAACACAGTAAGGCTGAATTACGGGAAAAGGACATGGCAATTCACTCCTAAAGCAATTCCAAAGCAATCAGCCATTGAAAACCCTATGAAGGTTACTGTGAGTCAGGCCCGACTTGAGGGCACCTAACAACACCAACAACAAGGCTGGGTTAGGGACTACACTGCTATTTTTGTGCTATGGACCCCTTTGGCAATCTAATAAAACCTGTGGACTCCTCAGAACATGGTTTTAAATGTATAAAATACACTATACAGGCTTGCACTAGAAACAAATTATGTTGTTGTTGTTAGGTGCCGTCGAGTCGGTATCCATCTCATAGCGACCCTCATAGGGTTTTCAATGGCTGATTGTTTCGGGATTGCCTTGGGAGTGGATTGCCAGGCCCTTCTCCCATTTTTGCGGTGCTGGGAATTGAACTCAGGACCTCAGAGACTGCAGCGCAGCGCTCTACCAACTGAGCTAAATCCCCCAGAAACAAATTATAGTGAGATGTAATTATCAAAATATGTTTTGAAATACATGACAGAACAATAAAAGTGGTTCTTTATTAATGCATTAAATAACAAGATCTAGTGGCTGGTCTAATAACGAAAATCCAAAAGCTCTAATTTCAGAGTGATGATGAACATAAAAAAATAGTTCAAGGTATCACCAATAACCATAATGTGAAACAAAAATATCTGATTCTCATGGGAACTAAAGCCACAGGCATTGCTAGTAATATGTGGATTTTGATATTTGTGATAACTGAAGTGATGTTAACTTTCAAATCAAATGACAGTGAAAACACAAATGGAATTTTCCCCTATCCAAGTCTATGTCCCACCTGAATTCTACCCATGGAGCTCTTGCAGGCTACAGACCCAGGTGATACTCCAGCCTAGATTCTAATGGAAATTACCAGATTGAACTATATTAGAAATCAGTTGTTGAGAATTTGTGCCAAAAGAAAGGAAAAAAAAAAAAAAAAGAAGAAGAAGAAAGAAGGAGAGAAAAAAAGAAAGGAAGGAAGGAAGGAAAAAGAAAAAAGAAAAGAAATCAGGCACTGTTGCATTTTGATAACCTCCCAATGGCTTATTTCACTGAACAAGACGGAATGTTTGGCCAAGTGTGTGACACACTCCAATGGCGTATGCCCACCCAAGAAAAGAGGCCTTTTGTGTGGATGACCCAGCCAACAGACCAGGACCAGCAAGAGATGAGTGATACTGGCCTGGGAGGGCCCACCTGGGCAGACAGTCCTTTGTGGCTCCTCGTGGCTTCCAGGGTTAGCTTGAGAACATGAAGGTGCCACCTAAGGCACCATTAAAAACTATCTTATCATCTCAGCCCTGGCTCTGCTTCCAACAGATAAGGTTTCTTGTCTCTTAATTGGGGGCTTCATTCGATGAACACTGGTTGCGAAGAAGTATAGCAAGCACTGGGTGCTGGGAAGGAAGGCACTGGCTCACATAACTTCAAAAGCCTGGGAAGAGCACTATTTCAGGTTTAGTTGGATCCAGCCTGTCTCCCCTCCCTGAATCACAATACCTGAGTGGGGGAAGGGGAGGGAAAACCAGAGCAGTGAAACCAGAAGGAAGGGGAAGCGGTGTTGAGAAGGAGCTCCAGACGCCTAGGATCCATCTGCCTCCTCTTCACCTCCATGAGGGAGGGAGCACATTCGAAGTGGTAAAAGACAGTGGAACTCAGGGACAGATGAAATCACTGAAGTTTACTAACCAAATACACTCATGGCCCCAGAGGAGAACACAGCCTAACCCTCAGGGCCACACAGGGTCACACTTGGGAACAGAGTGAACAAGCAGGGGTTGTGGGAGTCAGGCTTTGCAGTAAACTAAAGGGCGTGGTAACTCCTGGCTTGAGAGGGAGGATATGACTGGCTGGGCATAATTCTGCAGCCTGGCCAGAGGGAAACTTGTCAGGACAAGGATAGAGAGGTGCCTGTGGGCCAGCTGGTAGGAGTCTGGCAGGATAGGAGACTTTGCTGCTGGGCAGGGGCTTATCTGGAGCACAAGAACTGGTCTTTGGGGGTACTTTGAGGCTTAAAGATACCGGGCAACACAGGACACTTTGTTGTTAGATGCTGTCAGGTTGGATCCAATTCATGAGACTCCAGTACGACACAACAAAACACTTCCTGATTCTGTGCCAGGCACACACTCTTTTTTATGTTTAAGCCCATTGTTGTAGCCACTGTGTCAATCCATCTAGTTGAAGATCTTCCTTTTTTTCAGTGGCCTGCCACTCCCCTAAACATGATGTCCTTCTCTAGGAATTGGTCCCTCCTGACTACATGTTCAAAATACATCAGACAGAGTCTAGCCATCCTCGCTTCCAAGGAGCACCCTAGTTGCACTTCTTCTAGGAGAGATCTGTTGGTTCTTTTGGCGGTCTATTGTATATTCAATATTTGTCTCTGTCACCATAACTCAAAAGCATCAGTTCTTCTCCTGTTTCCCTTATTCAATATCCAGCCTTCACAACCATAAAATGTGACTGAAAATACCACAACAGGAGTAAAGTGCACCTTCGTCTTCAAAGTGACATCTTTACTTTTCAACACTTTAAAGAGGGCTTTTGCAACAGCTTTTCTCAATGCAATCTGTCTTTTGATTTTTTAAACTGCTGCTTCCACAGATGTTGACTGTAGAACCAAGTAAAGCAAAATCCTGGACAACTTTAATCTTTTCTCCATTTATCATGTAGCTGCATACTGACACAGTTGTAAGGATTTTTGTTTTGTTGCTGTTGAGGTGCAATCCATACTGAAGGCTGTGTTCTTTGATCTTCATCAGTAAATGTTTCAAATCCTCTTCTCTTTCAGCAAGCAAAATTGTATCTTTTGCATAATGCAGGTTGTTAATGAGTCTTCCTCCAATCATGATGTCACATTCTTCTTCATAAAGTCCAGCTTCTTGGGTTATTTTCTCAGAATAGAGATTGAAGAGGTATGGTGCACACCTTTCTCGACTTTCAACCAGGCAGTGTTTCCTTGTTCTGTTCAAATGATTGCCTCCTGGTCCATGTAGAGATTCCTCATGAGTACAATTAAATGCTCTGGTATTCCTATTCTTTGCAATCTTACCATAATTTGTTATGATCCACACAGTCAAATGCCTTTGTATCATCAATAAAACATAGATAAATCTTTCTGCTTTTGGCTAATATCCATCTGACATCAGCAATGATGTCCCTTGTTCCCCGCCCTCTTCTGAATCTGGCTTGGCTTTCTGGCAGATCCTTGTCTATATACTATTGCAGTCACTTTTGAATGATCTTTAGCAAAATTTTATTTGGTAATTTCCACATTCAATTGGATCCCCTTTATTGGGAATAGGTACAAATATGGATCTCTTTCAGTCAGTTGACCAGATAGCTGTTTTCTAAATCTCTTGGTATAAACAAGTTAGTTCCTCCAGTGCTACATCTATTTGTTGAAACATCTCAATTGGTATTCCATCAATTCCTGAACCCTGTGTTTAGCCAATTCCTTCAAGGCAGCTTCCACTTCATCCTTCAGAACCATTGGTTCCTGATCATATGCAACTTCTTGAAATGCTTGGTCATCCACCAATTCTTTTTGGTATAATGACTCTGTGTATTCCTTCCATCTTCTTTTAATATTTCCTGCATCATTTAATATTTTCTCCGTAGAATCCTTCACTATTGTCACTTGAGGCTTGAATTTTTTCAATTCCTTAAGCTTGTGGAAAACAGAGCATGTTCTTCCCTTTTGTTTTTCTATCTCTAGCTCGTTTCATACGTCATTATAACATTTTGACTTTGTCTCCTGAAGCTGCCCTTTGAAATCTTCTGTTTAGTTCCATAACTTCATTAAGACTTCACAATGTGGAGGGCTTAATATGTGCCTGGGTCTGGTTTTAACTCAGTTGGTAGAGTCCTGCTCTGCACTCTCTGAGGCCCTGAGTTCAATGCCCAGCACCACATAAATGGGAGAAGGACCTGGCAGCCCAATCCTGACACGATGCTAAAACAATCTGCTCCTGGAAACCCTATGAATAGCAGAGAAGCACTGCCATAGTGCTGAGCATGGCACAGGGCTGGGAAATGTTTTGTTCTATTGTACATAGTGTCACTACAAGTTGGACCCGACTCGACACCTAACAACATGTGCCTGGCTGCCCTTAGACATGGGATCACTGAGATGGGACATGCTTTGTGCATCTCATGCTCCTGACCAGAGTGTCTGGTTCTATTAGGTCAGTCTGACCCCAGTTCTTTAGGACTGTTTCTATTTACCTGTCCCCACCTGAATGCCTCCCATGGAATCCTGACCCACGTTTGGACATTTAGAAATGTAGAAATTACTATGTAGCTGCATACTGGCAGTGGCGCACACCTGTCATCCCAGCAGCTTGGGAGGTGGAGGCAGAAGGATCGCAAGTTCAAGACCAGAGGCAGTCTGCATAACTTAGTGAGACCCTGTCTCAGAAAGTAAAAAACTGGGCTGGGGGTGCAGCTCAGTGGCCCAGCACTTGCAAAGCATGCAGGTGTGAAGCCCTGGGTCCAACCCCCAGTACCGGAAAAAAAAAAAATTTAGAAATTACTTCCTCAGTGGTGTTATCTTTGTTACACCATAAATTCAGTGTGAAAAACCTTACTTATCCATTGCATGACCCACAAAGTCTAAAATACTTAGTACCTGGCTCTTTACAGAGAAAGCTTGCTGGTCCCCGGTCTAAAACAGAGCATGTCACTGAGAAGGTTACCACCTCAGGCAGCGGGGCTTAGGTTCAAGTCCACACCTGGCTATGTGGTCTTGGCCAGGGGCTTAGCCTCCCTGAGCCTGTTTCCTCATCTGTAAAAGGGAGATGAAGGCAGTGTGTATAATGGGGTATGTCTTTCTGGGGTGATGAAAATGTTCTGGATTTAAAGAATGGCAATCATTGCACAAGTCTGCCATTTAAAAAAAAAAAAAAAAAAAAAAAAAAAAAAAAAAAAAAAAAAAAAAAAAAAAAAAAAAAAAAAAAAAAAAAAAAAAAAAAAAAAAAAAAGACCTTACTGATTTGTCCACTTTAAAAGGGTGAATTTGGGCCCGGGGGTTTAACACAGTGATAGAACACTTGTCTAGATTGTATAAGGTCCTGGGTATGATCTTTTTTTTTTTCTCTTTTTTTGTGGTACTGGGGGTTGAACCCAGGGCCTCGCGCTTGCATGCTTTGCAAGTGCTAGACCACTGAGCTGTGTGCCCAGCCCATTTTTGTTAACTTTTTGAGAAAGGGTCTTGCTAAATTACATAGACTGCCTCTGATCTTGAACTTGAGATCCTCCTGCCTCGGCCTCCTGAGCCTCTGGGATTATAGGTGTGTGCCACCACGCCTAGCTTCTGGATATGATCTTTAGCACTGCAAAAAGAGTGTGTGTGTGTGTGTGTGTGTGTGTGTGTGTGTGTGTGTATGAATTTTAAAATCTGTGAATTATATTTCAATTTTTTTAAAAGGAAGAAAAAGAGTCCCTACCCACAAAGGCAGTTGTAAGAGTGAAAGAACCTGGTGTATGTGAAGAGTGTAGCAATGATGAAAGTAGGGCTTTCAGCACTGCCATCTTCATACCATCATCATCATCATCATCATCATCATCATCATCATCATCATCATCTCATCATTAGTGTCACCATCATTGCTTGGACGCAGGGAAATCATGTGGAACAAAGCAATCAAGGAAAGCTTGATGTGGGGCTGGGGGTGCAGCTCAGTGGTAGAGCACTTGCTTAGCATTTGTGAGGAGGCCCTGGGTTCAACCTCCAGTACTGAAAAAAAAAAAAAAAACAACTGGCTGTATTAATTGATCTCTTATTTTCTATTTTTCCCATTACCTAGAATAGTAAAACATATGGCAAGCAAGGGAAATCAAACTTCACATTGAAATTGCATTATCTAAATTAAAACGTGTATCTTAAAAATAAATGTCTTTTCCTTAAAATACGATTATGCTTGACAGCTTTGACTACACACACAAGAATACTTTTCTCTATTGCAAATGACACTATAAACAAAGTCCACATGACAGATTAGGGGAAAATATCTCCACATAAAACAAAGGACTTAGAGCCAGGAATGGGGCTCAGTGGCACAATGCTTACCTAGCATAGGTGAAGCCCTAGATTCCATCTCCAGCACTGAAAACACAAAAATAAAAACCTCACAAAGGGTCCTAAAAAGTAACGACGAAGAATAGGATGCAGGAGAAAAATCGGCAAAAGACACAGCCAGTTCATAGAAGTTGACTGCAAATGACCAGAACACTCACAGAAAGACGCTGTCCTCAGGGAGGTCAGAGAAATGTGCATCATTAAGAACCAGGAGCATCAAGCAGGCACAGTGGCACATGCCTGTAATCCCCGCAACTCGGAAGGCTAAGGCAGGAGGATCACAAGTTTGAGGCCAGCTGGAGCTACATAGTGAGACCCTGTCCCCAAAAGCCAAAATAAAAAAAAAAAAAAATGAAGCAAAACTCAGAAACAACCTAAAGATCAAAGGTCAGATCACATTAAAAGGGGGGGAGGGAAGATAAGAATGAGGTCAATATAAATGGACTAGAAATCGCATGTAATTGTTCTAACAAGATAGAAACAAAGACCACTACAGGAAAAGTTTCTATCTTAAACAGAAATGGAACCCAAGGACATATAGAAAAATACTATATAGTAAAAGATAGAGAAGACTTGGATG